>PVKC010003719.1:0-37991 GCA_004027635.1 Crocidura indochinensis
GCTCAGGGTTTATTCCTGGCTCTGTGCTTGGGAATCATTTCTATTGGTACATAAGGGATTAAACTCTGGTCTGCTACATGCAAGGTAAGTTATCCACTGAACTGTTTCTCTGGTCCAAAGGTAGATGATTCTATTCAATAGTTATTTTGGGGCTCAAGATCTGACTTGGTGATATGTGTAAATACCCAGTTACGAGCCACAGCAACACTTGCATACAATTTTGAGCACTGCCATGACAACAAAAGTGTTCTCATATCAGCATCTACAATACTGCTGACTATATTTTTATCATTTGTCTTATTTTGGGTATCTTTTTTTCTTCCACTAACCCCACTTCTTTTCTTTCTTTTCTCCCTCCCTTTCTATAAATGTATGTAGCTATAGCCTGAAGTCTTTCTCCTGCAAAGAAAGTCTCAGGGTTTCTCCAAGAAAAAAATGGTGATTTCTTGACTGTGTGTGCCTCTCTCTGTATGTGAATGTGCATATACATGTATGCATGAGAGATGGTCCTGGCTCAGTGTTTTGAATAAGGGTGCAAATTACCCATCAACCTCCCCAAACCTTCTCCCTTAGTTCTGCCAGCTGCACAAGGAGCTTGAAACCCTGCAATTATTCTTTTGAAAAATGTTTTTTGTAACCTTTAAGACTTGTTTTTGCGTTTTAATTACTGGATAAAGGTAAGGAGAAATGAGGTGTAGTTTTAATTAGGCAGACATCTCTAGAAAAAAGGAAAAGCTGGGACACAACTTTACAAAGATATTCCAGGTAAAATACTCACCCTTGTCTTTTTATCTAGGAAGCCTAACTGTCTTTGTTTCTGTCTTCCCTTCCTTTTTTCAAATATCTTTGGAAATAGTGATCCTTCTCTGGTCTTCTCAAGGTTACTGTATGCAGAAATACTGTTTCAATTAACATGGCAAGCAACTCCCACTCTGCTGAAGCTATCGAACTATTTATGTCTCCCTTTCTGCAGTGGAGTATTGGACTCTGAGCCTAGCCTGCTTCTTTTCACTGGTTGCTGGATAAGACAACCCGCCAGCACTTTCCTTGGGAATTCTGCTCTTAGCTGGCATCTTCTGTGATGTGTACTTTAAGTAGCACGAGTTGCTGTTGCTCTTAGCAACTAGAGTCCAAGTTTTTCTTCCTCTGTGCTCGTTTCTGAGCAGTCAACATGTTTTCAAAAATAGAACACTCTTTTTCCCTTCCTGGGGTTTAGTGTAGGCATTTTGGAAAAGTATACCTTCATGAAGAGTGACTAATGTCAACCACTATACCATAGATCTCTATCTATGGTATAGTGGTTGACATTAGTCAGGAGCCTCGCAGCATATAGGAGAGCATTCTCACTATGTAGGCCTGGCACCAAGGACACTGAGCTGAGTGAGGGGAATGAGTAAGATTCAAGCTTTAGCCAGGTATCATGGTACTGACACCCAAATGACATCAGCCAAATTTCAGTGTTCTTGTCACTTCATCAGAATTAAGCATGGAGAAGAGCAGGGCAGGTGGACAATTATAGCCTCATTGCCTGGCAGGAAATGTAATACCTTAAGAAAGCACTTGAAGGGGACAGAGAGATAGCATGGAGGTAGGGCATTTGCCTTGCATGCAGAAGGACGGTGGTTCAAATCCCGGCACCCATATGTCCCCCAAGCCTGCCAGGAGCAATTTCTGAGTGTAGAGCCAGGAGTAATCCCTGAACGCTGCTGGGTGTGACCCAAAACCAAACCAAAACAAAACAAAAAAGGCACTTGATGGGGCTGGAGTGACAGTAGAGCAGGTAGGGCATTTGCCTTGCATATAGCTGACCCAGGTTCAATCCTTGGCATCCCATATATTTCCTGACCTTTCCAGGAATAATTTCTGAGTTTATAGCCATGAGTAATCGCTGAGAACCCCAGGTGTGGCCCCAAAACAAACAAAAAAGGTACATGAAGGAACTAGAGAGATGGTACAGTGATACAGCATTTGCCTTGCACTTGGACAACCCAGGTTCAGTCCTTGGTACCTCATATGGTTCCTTCAAGCTTGCCAAGAGTGATCCTTGAGTGCAGTCAGGAGTAGGTCTTGAGCACTACCTGATGTGCCCCTCCCCCAAGAAAAGAAGATACTTGAAGGCTGCACTAATATAACTTGAGTAGCAGAGCACATGCCTGACTGACAGGTATAAGGTCTCAAGTTCCATCTCCTGTACCTACTGAAATGATCAGGTATAGCCTCAGCAGCGCTACTGTTCTGATCCAACGTACCAGACCAAATGTCAGTCTCTGGTGCATCACAAGCAAGTCTAAGTACAACCAAGTGTGCAATCCTGCGTGAGCTCAGGCCAACCAAATAGATCTGTGTGACTTCCCAAAATCACAAAAGTGACACCATTGGGGCCAGAGCAGTGGCACAAGCCATAGGACATTTACCTTACATGTGCTAACCTAGGACAGACCGCAGGTCAATCCCCTGGCATCCCATATGGTTCCCCAAGCCAGGAGTGATTTCTGAGTACATATCCAGGAGTAATCCCTGAGCATCACTAGGGTGTGGCTCAGAAACAAAACAAAAAAGTGCCAACAAAGGAGGAAAAATCGGGGAGGAGAAAGATAAATAAAAAAATTTTCTCTTTAAGGCTTTCAAATGTAAAACTCTCTCATTGATCTTGCTTTCATGCTAATTCTTTATTTTTGTCACACCATTACAATGCCATATTAGCATATTAGCTCAGAGGTGTTGCTCTAATAGAATATGCTCAGGGAAGCATTCCTTTTTCATGACACATCTCTAGCAAATACCATCTGTCTTCACAGATTGCTGGAGCATTAAACAAGACTATGAATGTTGAGTATCCAAAACCATGGCCCCAAATGCTATATTTCAAACTTGTATTTCTTCTTTTAGTTCCACAAGAGAGTTCGGCATTTTTGTACTTCAGTTGATTTTTATCCTAACATCTCTAATATTTAAACCTCATAAAATAAGTTATTCTATTGAGAGGAGGATAAAAATGAAAGATTGTGGGGGTTTTCCCTCATTTACTTATTGCAAGAATATAAAAAGTGTCAGTGTTTATACACTTTAGGGATACACTGTTACCACATAGGATTCAAAATCAAGGTGCCAATGTCCCTCCATCACAAATACTAACCATACTCTTATCTATCATCCCCCCTTGGTAGTCTCAATTATGTGGTCAGAGTGGAGAGAGCCAACGCTATACCCTAAGCAGAGCTGCAAGCAAATCCCAACATGGAAAGTAAGAGTGTTCAGGAAAATTCAAACATAGAGTCGACACCATAAAGTAAGAGTGTGTGCATCTGGGGCAGAGACATAAGGAAACTCTGGACTGTGGGGAATGTACACCTTTGACTCTGTGTAAAGTTCCTTTTATATAGTTTTCCCTGACTTTTCCTCAGTCTATTGAAAGGTGTCTTCAATGAGGAGAGCTTGAACTGCTGGTGGTCTTTTGACATTCTTAGCATCCTTGTTCTAGAACAGGGGTGGCGAACATGCTGCTCTCGAGCCACATGCGGCTCCTGGCCAAAATGAATGTAGTTCTTTGACTCTTATCATGATTTTGTATACTGTGGTTCTTTGCCAAGTTTAGATTTTGTTCTGCTGCTTCTGAGGAGGGACCTCTAAGGAGAGATCTCCGAGTGCGGAGTCCCACCCCCAGGCTGCGTCGTCTTATCTCCCAGCCCTTGGAAACAACTGCAGGGGCCAGGGAGCTGCGACCCGTGTGTCACATGTTGGGTCACATCTTGCCGTTAGTTCTTAGTGTGGAGGACGCACCCTCACCATCACTGCAGGATTTTTACCCTCACTCAAAATGGCAAAATGCAATATGTGTTTAATATATTATTGTTAAAATTATATGCTTTTATGTGAGTGTTTGTCTGTTTTTGCAGGTCACTGCGTGGTGCGGCTCTCTGATTCTCACAGTTTATAATTTTGGCTCTTTGTGTCGAACTTGTTCGCCACCCCTGTTCTAGTATTTGAACCTCTTCTCTCAGAGGATTAGACATAATCTAAGCCTAGAAATCTACATCTTATAAGTTTTCTGAGCTCTTCAAGATGAGCCTTATATTTCAGAAGTCTTTATGTCTTGTACTAGTTTTAGTTCCGGACAGTATCTTTCCTTGGTGCCAAAGCCACCCTTTCTCTATCAGTAAACAATTCTTTTATATGTTTTGATATCCCTTTATTGGGTCTGTTTGTTCCTTCTCTGATTATATTTATTCCTCCCTAAAAACTATATAATGTCCATTCTGATTCTTATTAACTTTATTTTTCTTTTTTGATTTTTGGTTTTTGGGCCACACCCGGCAGTGCTCAGGGGTTACTCTCCTGACTATCTGCTCAGAAATAGCTCCTGGCAGGCATGGGGGACCAGATGGGATGCCGGGATTCGAACCAATCACCTTAGGTCCTGGATTGGCTGCTTGCAAGGCAAATGCCGCTGTGCTATCTCTCGGACCCCAATTCTCATTAACTTTCTATTTTGAAATTTGTTTTACCTAATATAAATATGGCTATCCTTACCTACTTTAGGCTACCATTTGATCTTTTTTTTTTACTCTGATCTTGTGTTTATCATAGAAGATCAGGTTGGTCTCCTATAAACAGCAGACGGATTAATTTTCATAAGATTTTTAGCATAGAGCCAGTTGCATATTACTAGCAGAATTGTTTTGCTGTCACCATACTTGAGTTTATCTCTAAAAATGTGGTTTATATCCAGGCCCTTTGCCCTCTGAACTGGAAAGACTAGTGTCAGTCCTGGTTTTATTTGCTTTCTCAGCAAATACAAAATGATGTATCACATACTCTCAAGTGGATGTCCACTTCATTGTCACACATTTTTCTGACTGGATTGTATTTCTTTGTTTGTTACAAGCTTCTGGTCACATTCTCATGCTATAATACTCACCTTTGTCCTGACTTGAGTTTCTACTTCCATGTTCATTTTTAAAAGTTTTCTTGTAGAGGCTAGTCATAGTACAACCAGTAGGGTGCTTGCCTTATACAGCTAACCTGGGTTCTATTCCTGGAACCACATAGCGTCTCCTGAGCACCATCAAGAATGATCCTGAAATGCAAAGCCAGGAGTATCCTGAGCACCATAGTTTGAGGCCCCCAAAATAAAACAAAATAATATCAATATTTATTTATATTTTTCTTTAATAATAATTTATTTAAGCACCATAGTTACAAATGTGTTTGTAATTGGGTTTCAGCCATAAACTGCATATACCCCTTCACCGTTGCAACTTTCCCACCACCTATGTCCTGTTTCCCTCCTCACCTATCCCCTGCCTGTCTTCAAGACAGGGAGTTGTTAGTGTAATTATTTCACTAACTGCACTTAGCAATCTTAGTGGTAAGCTTCAAATCATAGGATGGTCCTTCCAGCCCTCATACCTATTGTCTCTAGTATTATTACCATACTTTCTTTTATTTTTCTTAAATTCCACAGAGAGTGAGACTATTCTATGTTTGTTTCTCTCCTTCTGATTTACTTCACTCAGTATAATAGTCTCCGTATCCATTCGTGTAAAGGCAAATCTTATGACTTCATTTTTTTCTAACAGCTACATAATATTTGTGTAGATGTATCACAGTTTCCTTAGCCACTCATCCATTGATGGGCATTTGGCTATTGTAAATAATGCTGCTGTGAACATAGGGGTACAGAGGGCATTATTTTATTGTGTTTTTGTGATCCTAGAGTATGTCTCTAGAAGTGGTATTGCTGGAACATATGGAAATTCAATGTCCAGTTCTTTGAGGAATCTCCGCATTGTTTTCCGTAAAGGCTGGTCTAGACAGCATTCCCCCAGCAGAGAATAAAGAGTTCCATTTTCCCTACATCCCCACAAGCACTGATTGTTCTTGTTCTTTGTGATGTGTGCTAATCTGTGGCATGAGATGGTACCTCGTAATGTTTTAATTTGCATCTCCGTGATGATTAGTGATGTGGAGCATTTTTCATGTGCCTTTTGGCCATTTGTATTTCTTTTTTGAGGAACTGTCTGTTCATTTCTTTTCCCCATTTTTTATGTGGTTAGATTTTTTTTTCTTGTTAAGTTCTGTTAATACCTTGTTTATCTCAGATATTGGCCCCTTATCTGATGGGTATTAGGGGAATAATTTCTCTCATTCCATGAGACCTTTTTACCTTAGTCACTATTTCCTTTGATGTGCAGAAGATTCTCAGTTTGATGTAATCCCATTTGTTTATCTTTGCTTCCACTTGTTTAGACAGTGTGTATCCTCCTTGAAGATGCCTTTAGTCTCAATGTCATGGAGTGTTTTGCATATGTTTTCTTCTATATACCTTATAGTTTGAGGTCTGGTATCAAAGTCTTCAATCCGTTGTGATTTGACTTTTGTGCATGGCATTAGACAGAGGTGTGAGTTCACTTTTTTGCATGTGGCTGACTAGTTGTGCCAGCACCACTTGTTGAAGAGGCTTTCCTTGCTCCATTTTGCTTTTCTTGCCCCTTTGCCAAAGATTAGTTGACTGTCTGGTGTCATTCTCTGAATACTCAAGTTTATTCTACTGATCTGAGGGTCTGTCTTTATTCTAGTATCAGGCTGTTTTTAATAATTATTGCTTTGTAGTACTATTTAAAGTTAGGGAAAGTAATGTCTTTCAACTTTTTTTCCCTAAGGTTTTCTTTAGCTATTCTTGGGCATTTATGTTCCAAATGAATTTCAGGAGTGTTTGATCTACATCTTGGAAGAATGTCCTGGGAGTCCTTAGAGGGATTGCATTAAATCTGTCCAAGGCTTTGGGAATTATTGTCATTTTAATTAGCTTAATCCTTCCAATCCATGAATGTGGTATATGCCAGGGGTCTCAAACTCAATTTACATGGGGGCCGCAGGAGGCAAAGTCGGGGTGATCCTTGAGTGTAAAGTCAGTAGTAAACCTTGAACATTGAGGGTATGACCCAAACAACTAAAATAAAACAAAACAAAAAAAGATTCCTTTAGGGCAGGGCCACAAAATATTGTACGGAGGGCCGGAAACGATCCATGGGTCGCGAGTTTGGGACCCCTGGCTATATGCTCTCTTGCCTTGTATCCTCTTTTATTTCCTGAAGGAACGTTTTATAGTTTTCTTGGTATAGGTTCTTCACTTCTTTAGTTATATTGACTCGAAGGTATTTTTGGGGGGGAACCACACCCAGTGACGCTCAGGGGATACTCCTGGCTCAGAAATAGCTTCTGGTTTGGGGGACCATATGGGACACTGTGGGATGGAACCATGGTCCATCCTAGGTCAGCCACGTGCAAGGCAAATGTCCTACCACTGTGCCACTGCTCCGGTTCCTGAAAGAAATAGATAATAAGATATCATCTCATATCACAGAGACAGGCACAAAAAGACCAAGAACATAGGGCTGGAGCAGTGGCATGGAGCGGTAAGGCATCTGCCTTGCCGGTGATACCCTAGAATGGACCACAGTTCGATTCCCGATGTCCCATGTGGTCCCCTAAGCCAGGAGCGATTTCTGAGCACATAGCCAGGAGTAACCCCTGAGTGTCACTGGGTGTGCCCCCCCCAAAAAAAAAGAACAAGAAAAACCATTGCTTGTAGGAAGAAAGGGACTCTCATTCACTGCTGGTAAAAATATAATCAATCCAGCTTTTCTAGAAAACAATATGAATAATCCTCAAAAACTAAAAATTGAGCTCCCATATGACCAAGAAATACTGAAAGGAATATATCTCTGCGGCCCAAAAACACAATGCAGAAAATCCCTCTGCACTCTTATTGTTCATTGCAGCATGGTTCACAATAACAAAAATCTTGAAACAATTCAAATGCCAAGAACAGATAGGTGGATAAAAAAATAATGATACATCTATGCAATGGAACACTATGCATCTGTTAAGAAAATTTAATGAAATTTGCTTATACATTGATGGATCTGAAGAGCAAAATAAGACAAAGGAAGAGAGATAAATATAAATTATCACACTCTTTTTTGGATATTAAAAAAAGATAGTATTGTTGGCCAGAGAGATAGCATGAAGGTTAGGCGTTTGCCTTTCATGCAGAAGGTCAGTGGTTCGAACCCCGGCATCCCGTATGGTCCCCTGGGACTGCCAGGAGCGATTTCTGAGCATAGAGCCAGGAGTAACCCCTGAGCACTGCCGGGTGTGACTCCAAATAAAAACCAAAAAAAAAACAAACAAAAAAAGATAGTATTGTTAATAATATCCAAAAATAATAGAGATGATCACCAGGAGGGCCAATCCATAATAGGAAGCTTGCCACAATTATCAGGGAAGTGCTGTTAGGGTAGATAAGTTACCAATATGACATTGATAGTTGCAAATGATCACTCCAGACAAGAGTTGGGTGCTAAAAGGAGATATACATGATACCCCTTCAATAACAATATTACAAACCACAGTGACTAAAAGAAAAAAAAACAGAGAGAGAAAAAGAGAGAAGAAAAATGTCTGCCTTTGAGGCAAGCAGGTTGGTGGTCAGGGCGGAGGCCAGGAGAGAAACTGGGATCATTGGTAGTAGAAATGTGCCCTGATGATGGGTATTTTACATTGAATTACTAAAACTGAATCATAAACAACTGTCTATCATGGTTATCAATTAAAGAATTTATTTAACACTTTTTTTTTCAAAATTTAATTGTTTTGTTTTGGGGTCTCACAGATGTGTTCAGGGTTTACTCCTAGCTGACTCAGGAATTGTTCCTGATGAGATTAGGCAACCATATGAAGTGGGGGGATCAAGCCAAGTTCTGTTGCATACAAAGCAGTTATCTTACTAGCTGTACTTTCTCTCTAGCCACAATACATGTTTTATAGAAACTGTGAACTCTTTTCTTTTTAATTTTTATTGTGGTCAAAGTGAATAATGATTTCACAGAAATATTTAAGGCACATAGTGACAATGAATGAGGGCATTCCCACTACTAGTGTTGTCTTCCCTCCACCCCTGTTCCCAGCATGCATTCCATAGCTCCCTCCTTTACCCCCCACAATGCTAATGTAACTGTTCCCTACTTGTACAGCTTGTTGTAAATTGGTTATCGATTCTGTTGTCATTGACTATGGATTTGGTGTTCCAGTCTGATCAGTTTTTATTTCCACTAAATGTTCATTCAACTGTCTTGTCTTAGTACCATCCATTTTTTCCCCCTCAAATTGTGAGGCTGAACAAGATGATTCCAGTAATGTGGTTCTGTTGTAGATATATAAAAAGATGAGGGAGAAAAAAACAAAAGCAAAATGAAAAAAAGAAAAGAAATGAAAAGAAAAGAAAAGGAACTAGGAGGAGTCTGTCTAGGTGTTATAAATTTCCATTTAGGAGAACAAAAAAAGAAAAAGGAGGGTAACAAAACAAAGTAAAACAAACAAAAACGAAAACCAATAGGGCAGTAATAACAAAGTACAAGAAGAATACCCCCCAAAAAAAGATCAAAACAAAACCAAACAAAAAATAAATAAATAAAACAGTAAAAAAATTAGCTTCTACTTAAAAAAGTTGCGTTTCTTCTTCTTCTTCTTCTTCTTCTTCTTCTTCTTCTTCTTCTTCTTCTTCTTCTTCTTCTTCTTCTTCTTCTTCTTCTTCTTCTTCTTCTCCTTCTTCTTCTTTTCTTCTTTGCAAAGGCACAGTAAATATTGGGGAAATTAGAATCGAAATTCCCTTGGCCTTAGAGATACTGGATCTCTCCACTCTTAAAGCATACTGCCATGGAAACAACTACAGACTACATAACCGATCATTTTCACACCCCAAGTTCTTTTTATGGCACCAGGGAACTTTCCTGTCAGTTGTGGATGATGACATCACACCTTTGTGGCTAGAGATCTTGTTTGTATAGTTCATGGGACAAAAGCTAGAAGAGAGCTTTTTTTTTTTTTTATGGTTCTAGAAGTTCAGAAACAGTTAAACTCCGAGCCCGGGAGATAGCATGGAGGTAAGGGGTTTGCCTTTCATGCAAAAGGTCATCGGTTCGAATCCCGATGCCCCATATGATCCCCCGTGCCTGCCAGGAGCAATTTCTGAGCATGGAGCCAGGAGTAACCCCTGAGCACTGCCGGGTGTGACAAAAACAAAAAACAAACAAAAAAAAAAGTTAAACTCTTCTTTTTTTTTTTTTGGTTTTTTTTTGGGGGGGGCACACCCAATGCGCTCAGAGGTCACTCCTGGCTTGGGGGACCATATGGGAAACCGAGGGATCAAACCTCGGTCCGTCTTAGGCTAGCCCAGGCAAGGCAGGCACCTTACCTCCAGCGCCACCGCCCGGCTCCCAGTTAAACTCTTCTTAAAGCCACTAACATTTATTATGCAGCACTCTGGACATGGATAAAAAGAAAAGGAGAAACAGCAAGAATGTCTTCCATATTTCCTCTGCCCAATCTTTTGACTTATCATCAAACAGCTGTTATAATCAAAATCAAAATTTTGATTCTTCACTAAAGGGATGTGCTTCCCAATGACTATTCTCCCAGGCTTCATGAAAGAATAAATGTAAGCTTTTATAAAATATATATATGTATTTATTTTTTGTGAATTATTCTGTGTCCTAAATAAAAGAAGTTCATGTCAACTTAGACATAAAGATATTTCATTTTTCCAATGTGTGGGCTAAGAATAAAATCTTGGTGCTGGAATTAAACATTGTATTCTCCAGGCAAAGGAAATGGACATTTATTGGATGTTATTGCTGTTTTCTTCTCACTAATGACATTAGGAAAAAGCTCTTTGAGTAATGTAATTTGAAAATATTATTTTTGTGTTTCAGGTCATGCAAGACAAGATAATATGCCTTCCAAAAAGAGTTCAGCCTTCTCAGAACCACTCTTCCGTGTCCAATATCTCACAAGCAATTGCCAGTACAACCCCACTGCCTCCAACGAAACCATCTCCTGCTAACCCTGTCACTGTAGAAATGAAAGGTCTAAAGACAGATTTAGACCTTCAGCAGTACAGTTTTATAAACCAGATATGTTATGAACGAGCCCTCCATTGGTATGCCAAGTATTTCCCTTACCTTGTCCTCATCCATACTCTGGTCTTCATGCTGTGCAGCAACTTTTGGTTCAAATTTCCAGGCTCTAGCTCTAAAATAGAACATTTCATCTCAATCCTGGGGAAATGCTTTGATTCTCCTTGGACCACACGGGCTTTATCTGAAGTGTCTGGGGAGGACTCAGAAGAAAAGGACAACAGGAAGAACCATGTGAGCAGGACAAACACAGTTCAGACATGTCCAGAAGGCAGCCTGGTCAACTCTCAGTCTTTAAAATCAATTCCTGAAAAGTTTGTGGTGGACAAGTCCACTGCAGGGGCACTGGATAAAAAGGAAGGTGAACAAGCAAAGGCCTTATTTGAGAAGGTGAAGAAGTTCAGGATGCATGTAGAGGAAGGTGATATCCTCTATGCGATGTATGTTCGCCAGACTGTGCTGAAGGTCATCAAATTCCTAATCATCATTGCATACAATAGTGCCCTAGTTTCCAAAGTCCAATTTACTGTGGACTGCAATGTTGACATTCAGGATATGACTGGATATAAGAACTTTTCTTGCAACCACACAATGGCACACTTATTCTCAAAACTCTCTTTTTGCTATCTTTGTTTTGTAAGTATTTACGGACTGACATGCCTTTACACCTTATATTGGTTGTTCTACCGTTCTCTCAAGGAATATTCTTTTGAGTATGTCCGGCAGGAGACTGGAATTGATGACATCCCAGACGTGAAAAATGACTTTGCTTTTATGCTTCACATGATTGATCAGTATGACCCTCTGTATTCCAAGAGATTTGCAGTATTCCTCTCAGAAGTGAGTGAAAATAAGTTGAAGCAGCTAAATTTAAACAACGAGTGGACTCCTGATAAACTGAGGCAGAAACTACAGATGAATGCCCACAACCGACTGGAATTGCCTCTCATCATGCTCTCTGGCCTTCCAGATACGGTTTTTGAAATCACAGAGTTACAGTCACTGAAACTTGAAATCATCAAGAATGTAATGGTCCCGGCCACCATTGCACAGCTAGAGAATCTCCAGGAACTCTCTCTACACCAGTGTTCCGTCAAAATCCATAGCTCAGCACTCTCTTTCCTTAAGGAAAATCTCAAGGTCTTGAGTGTCAAGTTTGATGACATGAGGGAGCTGCCTCCTTGGATGTACGGACTACGCAATCTGGAAGAGCTCTATTTGGCTGGCTCTTTAAGCCACGATATTTCCAAAAATGTTACCCTGGAATCTCTACGGGATCTCAAAAGCCTTAAAATTCTCTCTATCAAGAGTAACGTTTCCAAAATCCCTCAGGCCGTGGTGGATGTTTCCAGCCATCTTCAAAAGATGTGCATCCATAATGATGGCACCAAGCTGGTCATGCTCAACAATTTAAAGAAGATGACCAACCTGACAGAGCTGGAGCTGGTCCACTGTGACTTGGAGCGCATCCCTCATGCTGTGTTCAGCTTGCTCAGCCTGCAGGAACTGGACCTCAAAGAAAATAATCTTAAGTCCATAGAAGAGATCGTTAGCTTCCAGCACTTGAGAAAGCTGACTGTGCTAAAACTGTGGCATAACAGTATCACCTACATCCCAGAACACATAAAGAAACTCACCAGCCTGGAGCGCCTGTCCTTCAGTCACAATAAAATAGAGGTGCTGCCTTCCCACCTCTTCCTATGCAACAAAATCAGATACCTGGACCTATCCTACAATGATATCCGATTCATCCCCCCTGAGGTCGGAGTACTGCAGAGTTTACAATATTTCTCCATCACGTGTAACAAAGTGGAGAGTCTTCCTGATGAACTCTACTTCTGTAAGAAACTTAAGACTCTGAAGATTGGGAAGAACAACCTATCTATATTGTCTCCAAAAATTGGAAATTTACTCTTTCTTTCCTACTTAGATGTCAAAGGCAATCACTTTGAAATTCTTCCTCCAGAACTGGGTGACTGTCGGGCCCTGAAGCGAGCGTGCTTAGTTGTAGAAGATGCTCTGTTTGAAACTCTGCCTTCTGATGTCCGGGAGCAAATGAAAGCAGAATAACTTATTTTTTTTGTCAAAAGTTTGACTGAAACATGCTTCTACCAAATACAGTATAATAATTAGGTAGTTCTAATGCCTTTCCTATTTTATTTTATTTTTTTCTTTTCACACAAAACAATATGTACACAGGTTGAGTAAGCAGTTTGTATTTTTAATAAAAATTTATTTCTATTTTTTCAATATTAATATTTTTAAGTTTAATTTGTGCTGGAACCTCATGTATCCATAAGTGTTTTCTACTGAGAGAAACAGATGGTTCCATCTGTGTTTTGTTTTGTTACGGTTAGTTTCTTAGTTTTCATTGTTTTTGTTTCGTTCTTTTTGTTTTTCAAGTTCTATGTAAGGGAGGAAATTTTAAGTTACGTGACTTTTGGTATTTTTTAAATAGATGAAGATATTTTGCCAAGGTCATTTTTAGCCTGTTTACACTTGTACAGTGTTCTTATTTTTGTTTTCATTATATGTGTACCAACGAATGTGTGCTAGTTATTTTAGTACCAGTTGCCTTCTTCATTGGCCAAATCCTTCATTCTACAGAGAAACTCTTCATTAGAGTATGAATTCACATAAGTGCATTGTTAACAGACTTTCATTTAAAAACTTTCCCGTACAGCAGAACCATGTCATTTCATATATCAGGCAGTAAAATTTATCCTTCAGCAAGGATTTCATAAATAGGCAAAGAAAATTCCGTGGGTAACATGCTTAAATTTGTCGTTTATAATTTGACCTGTTCGTGTTTTACCAACCTTTCTAAAATATTCTAAAGTAAATACAGAGGCTTACCTCTACTTTTAATCTCAATATTATTATTTTTTACTTGCAAAGAACCTTAGAAAAGCTAGATTTGTTTTAAATTAAATATAGGATTAAATTTTAAATCATAGAATTAGAAGCCTTTTTTTTATTTTAGTAATTTAAACCATCTTGGATATCCTTATATGCAAATGCATCCGATGGAAAAATTTTACTACTAAAATGTTCTGTTAAAGAACTGGGTCTGGCCTTCTCCCTTCTCCGTGTAGTATGGTATAAAATAATTATTCAAATTCTGCCTGTCGCACAAAATAATCCACATACATAAATATGTGTGTATATAATTATCAATTTCCCTCACTATTATCCTGGCTGAAAATGTTATTAATACAGACACAGGCACTCTTTGGCTTAAAATAAGAATCTCATCTGAAGTGTCTCTGTTGCTTTTTTTAAGTGTGAATTCATTGCTAAGTGCATGTCACTTAGCAATCCGTAGTGCTTGATGGTCAAGAGAATTTTTACTTATCTTTGTGTATAAAAACTCAACATGGTATAGGTCTTGGGCAAAATCTGTCACTGACTGGTAAATTGTTAGAACAGAAAAGTGAAACACTATGTGTGCCCTCAATCCAGAACCTGTACTACTGATCATGGGAATTTTGTTTTATGTACCAAATTCACATGAATTTTTCTAAGCCCTCATCAGATGTGAGAAAGTTTTAGACTTTAATGATAGAAAGAAGGTAGATGGTAAGAGATATCAAAATGCTGCTTTTAAATATTGTTCCTTATGCTGGTGAATGTGCTCAATGCTACTTTGAGTCATATATAGAAAATAACTATAAGAACTTACACCAGATATATGTACCTCACTCGTGTTTTAAATGTTATGACACATCAGGGGGTAAAGAATATAGGGAAACAATGCTTTTCATCTATTTAATAATCTATAATCATTTTTAGACCAAAGTGCTTCACCTTTTTTGCTCTATGTTAAAGTGTTTGATAGTGATGTTGTATAACAATCAAAATTTTGATTTATTTTCACCTGATATTGAAGTAATATGTTTAAAATAACATGTTGATATTCCTGTAAGATAAAATATTCAGTTACAAAATATCAGGGTTCTGATTATGAGCAGTGCTATATATATAACCTTTTCTTTATACAAATAAAAATCTTGATTGTACATGACTAAACATTATGAAAAAATATCCAATTTAAAGGTAAGTTTAATTTCTACTGGCAAAACACTGCGTGCACTGCTTTTGGGGATAAAATGTACAATTATTTTCTATGTCACTCTCTAAAAAGGTTAAAAATCAGGTTGATAGCTAAATTTATGCTGAAATGTTTATCTGGTGTTAACTCAAAAATCTCATTTAAATTCATAAATGAAGAAAGTCATTGATAGTTTTTACCATTGTGACAGTTTTCTCCATATTCCAGAAGAATTTTATTGGCTTTCTTAATGATTTTTCAGACTGACCCCTTACCATAGTGCTAAACATCATCCAGTAAATCAGTATAGTCATAAAACTTTAAGTTTTAACTTTGAAGGAAAATTCATAAATGTTTCTATTAAATTTTATACAAATGTAAAACTCTCAACCTTTAACTAGGGTCTAAATTTTCTGGCTCTGGCCCTTTTTAATACTATACTTTGCTCAATTCTTAAGTAAAAGGTGTTCAATTATTGGGCCAGGGATATATCTCTGGTAGAGCACCTGCCTTGCATGTGAAATATTCTATCTCTGGTATGGAAACAAAAAGTAATTACTACTTAGCCTTTCAATGAGAAACTCAGGTAAATGAACTGCTGACTTTTTAAATAAATTCTTTAATTGAAAATAAAAGGAGATATACCTAGTCACTTTTACATATTTACAAGTGCTCTTGCTAAAAAGGAACAACTAGGTCTTTCTTCAACCTCTGTAGAAACTGCTTATATAAAAATCACCATATTTAGTCTAAATTAATGACTTCTTGAAGCTCATAGCAGGTATGCTTTTTGATCATTTTTAATTGTTATGTATAGAACAAACAATAGTGTAGTGATAACTTGATAATTTTACATATACCCTATAAGCATATTGAATGGCTCTCATCAACAAAGGCCACACCTCAAAAATTTCCTTTTTTTTTTTCTTGACTGGGTTTTTGGTTGGTTTGGGGTTTTTTTTTTAACACCTTTAATATAAAGATTATGGGTACAGTTGAACCTTTGGTTTACAATTGTAAGATTTTCTTGTTTCTTATTCATCTTTACCCTGTTGTTACATTTTCAGTGTAGCTGTTGTAATTAGTTTCAACAATTCACACACTAGCCTATGCAGTAGGCACTTTTTTTTTCAGAAGAACTTAGAAAATTTCCCAAATATGAGTATTTGTTCATTTATAAGTGTCTCCTTATCAGCCTCAAGCCATCTTTGTCAAGAGGATCTTAAACAATCTCAAATCTTCCTGGAGTTGAGGAAAGTTCAAATTTTTGGCAATATGCTTCTTAGGAATTCAGACAATTAGAAAGAGAAAAAAAATACCTTTTATTTCTTGTAAACTCTACCGCATGAGGAGTGTATTATTTATTGTTTGTCTTCTTAATTATTGTATATTTTCTTAATTCTACTATAAGAAAACTATTCATTAGTTTATTTTACTTATCAATCTAATTTTTTTTGGGGGGGGTCACACCCGGCAGTGCTCAGGAGTTACTCCTGGCTCCATGCTCAGAAATTGCTCCTGGCAGGTACGGGGGACCAAATGGGGCACCAGGATTCGAACCGATGACCTTTTGCATGAAAGGCAAATGCCTTACCTCCATGCTATCTCCCGGGCCCCTATTAATCTAATTTTATATCAAATACTTAATCAGTAGTTATGATACATATACTTAAACATTTAGCAATCATAATTCTATTTTAAACCATCAGAGTACATAGTAGTGAATTAATAAAATGCAATATAATTTCAATTTGTGTTGTATTTAAAAATTAAATTAAGATTCAGTTAGCATTATCTCATTCTTCCTGAAAGTATTGAAGCAGTTCACATTTTTTGGTAGCCTCTCAAAAATTCAGGGTAGGGTTCCATACTGACTTTAAGTTAACAGAACACACAAAATAGTCTAGTATTAGCAAGAGGAATACCTCAAAGTCTATTAGATTTTGTCTTCTTTTTCTTCTCTAAGATTCTTGTTAAAAAAAAAAAAAAGGTTAGAAAGATAGTTCATGTTATGGCACTTGCCTTACACACGCGAACCAAACCCCAGTTTGATCTATGGCACCACCTATGACCCCCTGAACATTGCCAAGAGCATTGCTGGGTATGTCCCTCAAATAAAAAATAAGAATAACAAATAAAATTTTAAGTAAACTTGAATGATCTCCACAAAATATGTCATTGGTTTCTCATATTATGGCTTCAGTGACATGCCTCTTAATGAAATTTCATACCAGCCTTCCAAGCAAGGTATCCAATTACTGTCTTCCTTTTTTATTATTCACTAGTAAAGATTTATTTGGAGAAAGGGTCTCATTCACCCCAGGGAATTTTTTTTATCAAAAGACCAAAAAGGAACTATATTGGTTTCTTACCATGTTAACCGCTCCCATGCATGGTTTTTAATGTATAAATTTGCTTTTTGCTTAAGACCATTCCTTCCTTCCTTCTAATTTTGCATCATTAATGATTTTTTAACTTGTATTGAAACTGACTGTCTTATGTACTTCTTCAGTTTTGTTTGCCCTTGTTTTCTTTTTGTGTTTCATATTGTGTCAAATACTGGTAAAAAGCTTCCAACTGTCAAGAAAGTTCCTGAAAGTTGATTTGTTATCATGCAAATTCTTGATAAAATGTCTCTATGTTATTTGGCTGTATAGTACATAGGAAAGGAAAATAACGTGAATAAAGACCTTTTTTGTAATTTAAAATTGAAATGTGTCCCTTTCTCTCTATATATGATGTGTTTTACATTTCTCTTGTGTTTGGCATAAGGTGTTGCTTGATTCCCTATACTTTCTTGAGAAGTGCCTGTGGCTGTTCCTTCATTCACTTTGTCTTGAGCTGGTTTCAGCAATTGTGGCTAATCATTTCCTTCCTTTATTTACTGTATTGCATCTACCTAAGATGCCCCTGGAGTTTCCCTTGGATAATTAAGTGCCTTAATATGTAATTAGGAGTGCACTTTCTGAATGTTTGCCAGATCAGCTGTACAACAGTTGCTGCCCGGCCCAACTTTCAGTGGGCACTTCTATGGTGGTGATTGTGCTCATTTAAAGAAATCTGAATGGTTCTGCACTGTAAAAGGGCCTCCGCTAGCTAACTTCATATATTCCAAGCTCAGAGATACCTTTAAAAAAATTTCTGAGTCAGAGAGACAGTACAGTGAGTAGAGTGTTTGCCTTGCATATAGCTGACCAGGTTTAATTACATTGGGTTCCTTTAGCACAGACCAGGTACAAACCCTAAGCACTGCCAAGTGTGCTCGCTCCCCCCAAAAGAAAAGAAAAAAGAAAAGAGGGAAAGGAACTTTTTATACTGTGTATGTAAAAGAAATCGTGGTCTATAAACTTTAAAAATCTTTCATTTTCATTTAGCATATCTCTGTAGTCATTTAGGAACTTTTATTTTACTGATTGGTTGTTGGATATTCATTATTGAGAAAAGAATTAAGTTGAGAGGCCGTGTGAATGTGAATGTTTGAGAAATTAAAAGAGCTGTATAAAAGCTCTGAGGAAATTTTAAGACAAAGGGTGTGATGCACTATTTAGAGACAACAGTAATTTCAGTGCAATTTGGAGTATGGTGTATGTTGTGATCTACTATGATGATTTCATTATCCCTACATTTTTGTAGAATATGGAGGCAAACACTGAAATGAAATAAATTCAATTATATATTATCATTAGCTAATAAAGTCAAAAGGTGTACTTTAGTCTGGAGTTTGTGAAGAAACCACCAAACCATCTCAGGCTCAGCAGGGCAGGTAAAAAAAAAAAAAAAACAAAAACAAAAAAAAAAAAAACAAGTCTTCAGGATTTCTGAGGATTAAATTTGAATCATCCTAAAAATCCAAGGTAAGGAAAAAGTGAAAGTGTTTAATCTTTGAACACATTTTATATTTTGGGTTTCATATGTAAACATTTCAATAAAGTAAAAGGAAAATAATATTTTAACATGACTGATAGGGCATTTTCAGAGAATATTTGGCGTGAAAGTGTTGGACAAAAATATTATTTCCAATTTTTCCAATTTGCTGGCCTTTCTGCTCATTTTTACTAAGATTTTTTTTTTTTTGGTTTTTGGGTCACTCCCGTCAGTGCTCAGGGGTTACTCCTGGCTACATGCTCAGATATTGCTCCTGGCAGGCACGGGGGACCATATGGGGCACCGGGATTCGAAACGATGACCTTTTGCATGAAAGGCAAACGCCTTACCTCCATGCTATCTCCCGGGCCCCTTGACTAAGATATTATTTGATATCTATCCTGTTAACAATATCTGGAAAGAAGCAGAAAATGGACTTTCTCTTTTGTTTATTTTTAACCCTTTATTAACTGAAATATTACCATTATATAAAGGAGAGGAAGGAAACTTCTTTTCCAGAGTTGATTAGGACTGCTTAGAGGTAGAAGCAAAACAGTTATGTAACAACATTTCCTTTTCCTCCATCAAAGACCCCAATTTCTATGCAGTTAAAATAGGAGGGCAATTGTCAAAAAGAAAAAATTTACAATAAAGTCTGATCATTTGTTTTCCTCTGACTTATGGCAATTCCTAACATCTTAAATCAAACTAAACATTTTGTATATGAGATCATTATCTTTGAAGTAAAACTCATTCTAGGCTTGAGGAAATGCAAATAAAGAAATCACAATTACAATTTATGATAAGATTTTTGGGTTTTATTGGTTATTTTTTATGGTGCTAGGAATTGGACCAAGGACCTCTCTATTGAATTATATTCCCAGTTCTAAGTGACTTTTGGACAAGTCTTTCCAGTTGTTTTGGTCGGCTTGGTCCAAGTAAAGGGTTGGTTTATATCTGAACAGGGACTGTAGGACTTTTCACAACTTAAAAATAAAAGGTTTCTTCCCTCCATGGCTGACTCAGAAGTCTTGTAAATTCACCTCCTTTGTGCTCAGTTTTTTTCTATGATATTAAGGAGTTGGTTTAATTTCAATCCAAGTTATATTTAGATCATTGAAAAGTATTTAGTATTATGGGCCGGAGAGATAGCATGGAGGTAAGACTTTCATGCAGAAGATCATTGGTTCGAATCCAAGCATCCCATGTGGTCCCCTGAGCCTACCAGGGGCGATTTCTGAGCATAGAGCCAGGAGTAACCCCTGAGTGTTGCCGGGTCTGACCCAAAAAACCAAAAAAAAAAAAAAAAAAAAAAAAAAGTGCTTAGTGTTGCATATGTAAACATTTCTAATCTTATCACGATTTAGAATGTATACACATTTCTGGACCTACCCTGATCCTACCCTGATCAGTGATTGGACCCTACTCTAGGGTGTGACCTGGCATTCTGCCCCTACCCTAGGGTGGTACCTGATTCTAGTGAATAAAACAGAGGTCTGTGTAAGGTTTGGGGCTTTTTGGGTTGGAACGGATGCTGAGTCATTGGACCTCCGTTCATTCCACCGAATAAAGCTGATATTTCGACAAGTCTGACTCTCCGTGAGCTGTTTACCCGCCGATTCACCTTAGTATTCTAATATTCTTATTAGAAAATTCAGGTAGTAAAGGTCTTGGGGTAAAGATGTGTAAAAGAGACGTAGTTTTGTATTTTATAGCTCCGTGGTTCTTCCAAGAAAAATTTACTTTATGATAATGACTTTTATTTAGAAATACTTACATTTATTTCATCTGAATTACAAACTTTTAAGGATTATATTACAATTTTACAATGACTAGAATGATTTTATTAAAATCACATTTTAGCACTAGAGAGAGTATGAAGCGTAGAACACTTGATTTCACTCAGCCAGTACAAGTTTGAGCCCTGGCATTTCATGTTGTCCCCTAATCTTACAAAGAATGATACCTTAGCACAAAGTTAGGAGTAAGCCCTGTACACTACCAGGTGTGACCCTAAAACAGTGGTCCTCAAACTACGGCCCACGGGCCACATACTGTATTTGTTCCCATTTTGTTTCTTCACTTTAAAATAAGATATATGCAGTGTGCATAGGAATTTGTTCATAGTTTTTGTTTTTACTATAGTCCTGCCTCCAATGATCTGAGGGACAGTGAGCTGGACCCCTGTTTAAAAAGTTTGAGGACCCCTGCAAACAATAGCATATTCTAAGAGTATATTCTTGAGTTTTACCTTAGGTTGATTTAGCCTCAATACAATGAAAACCAATGTTAAAACATGATATATTCTGTGACTTTCAGGAATCAGTACCCATGAGTTACTGAGTGGGTTCCATTTGTACCTACTTGGTTATATGTCTGAATATTATTTCTTAGTGATTTGAATTGCTTTATTGATACTTTATAGTGTAGTTAATCTCAATAACCTGAAGAGTCAGAAATAACAATGCTAGTAGTATTTTAAAAGATCATCCTGGCACTTGTGAAAGCTGTAAAGGAGACATTTATTTAGGCCATTTTTTTCTTGACTCTCCCCAGATAGTAGCCTCTGATGGCATGACTCAGCCATTGTTTGTAGTCCATTCTGAGCCTTAACAATGTTCTCATACCCACAGACTGTTCTGTGCTCTCAGAAACAAAGACAGGATGTTGATAGATTTTGTGTTGGTGAGGAAGTATTTAAAAATGAGTTCATACTTGGTATTCAGTAAGAAACATGCCACCAAGGGGGCTGGGGAAGGAGGGACAATGACTTTGGTGGAGGGAAGCATTCAACCGGTAAGAGGTGGTGCTAAAAGATGATAAAATGTTATATATAAAACACTGTCAGTAACAGTACTGTAAACCACAGTGTAATAAAATTGTATTTTTTTAAAAAGTGCCTCTTGTAGAAGCAGACTAGTAAGTGGAAGGCAAATGGGGATAGGCATGGCATTAGTGGAGGAAAGTAGACACTAATGAACAGATTGGTGTTGAATTATTGTATGCCTGAAACCCAATCATAAATAACTTTCTAATTTCATTACTATTGAAAACTGAAGATTCAATGTCCATCAAAACAGGTTCAACATTTAGCTTCATTTTATTAAGTCCAAGTAACATCTCAAAAAACTACATTTGTGTCAGATGGAAAATATTAAGAATATTATAGAGTTGGGGCCGGCGAGATAGCATGGAGGTAAGGCCTTTCATGCAGAAGGTCATCAGTTCGAATCCCGGTGTCCCATATGATTCCCCGTGCCTGGCAGGAGGGATTTCTGAGCATGGAGCCAGGAGTAACCCCTGAGCACTGCCGGGTGTGACCCAAAAACCACAAAATAATAATAATAGTAATAATATCATAGAGTAAATACCTGAGAGGGAGCTTTATTATTACATAAAGCTTTGGTTTGTGGGAGCAGAAATTGAGGTATGTTTTTTTAACACAATCTCCTGATTTAGAATGCTCAGTGCTTGTTTCTGCTTTATTCAGATTTTCAGAGCAGTAAAGAAGCTAGATGTATTACTTTCAGAGAGCTCTCCCTGCCCAGCAAATACTAGTGGCACTTGAGGTCTTATTGTAAATGTATAATATAGGTTTTTATTATAAGTATAACATGTAACAATCTACATTTAACTGGCCCAAAAGTTAACTCCAAAACCTTGTGGTAAATATTAATATGACATTCTTTTGGAGGGCTAAGTGGACAGAAGTGTAGGTGGCTTGGCTAATATCTGTTAGTGCATCGGGGTCTTTCCTGTTAATGTTTGAGTGACCATATGCGGTACCAGGGCTTAAACTGAAGTTAGTCACAAGCAAAGCAAGCACCTCTTCCACTATACTTTCTAGTACTAATAATCACACATAGCATGTCATAGTAAACTGGAAGACAGATGTTGCAAGATAAGGGGTTATAATACTTTGAAAATCATATACATATATATATATTTCCCTCTTTATAGGGAAAGATTCTTATCTGGAACTCCATAAATAAATAAATTTTAAATTTCTCTCTTCTTGAAAAAATCGGACAATGACTTATAGAATAGCATTCCTAGAAATACTAGTTTTAGCTCTATCCAAATCTAATTCAGGCTCACTTATATTCATATTCTTGAAGATCTTGAGTTTTAAGACTTACTTAGAATTTCTCTAACTTTCTGCCTGCCTTAATGTGGCTGTACACACTTTAGTGTGGTCTTTTTTAGGACCTATCATCTTTCTCTTTATAAAGTGATAAGCCGTGTGAGATTAAAAAATAAGATTCTCTTCTTTAATGTGCTTCCCATGGTAACATATGAGATGATCACTGAAAGAAGATTGCTGAGTGAGCAAAAGTGCTAACTCTTAAGATCACCTGCAGGGCTTGGTCTACTTCCCACCATCACTGCTGAGACTAGTTCCTGTAACTGTTGTTTTCTTTGCCATTGCAAAGTATCAAATATTGGGTGACTTAACCAAGCACATTTATTGTCCCTCAGCTGTAGGTCAAAGCATCGGCAGGGGGTTGCTTCTATGGACTGAGGAACACTCTGTCCCATGCCTCTGTCCATCCTTTTAAGGGATTCTTGACAATCTTTGACATTCCTTGGCTTGCAGATGCATCACCTGATTTTCTGCCTTCATCTTCATCTTCACAAGAGTGAAGAAATAATTTTCCTTTTATTTACCTGGAAATAAATATATTTTAAAAATAAAAAGATAAATAAAAAATAAAAAAAGATAAAGAATAAAGTACAGCAACAAGAAAATATGTGAAAATTATAGAAAATGATTCTATTTTGCAATAAGGTCATTAAGACCATTTTTCAGAAGGTTTAGTAAATTTTGTTGCTAGTTGATCATGCTGTTACTTTTGTTTCTGAACATTAGGTAGCTTCAGATCATAGATGTTGGTCTCCTGGGTCCTAACCTCCTCAATATGATGTGGTGATTGGATTACTAGGTCCCTCCCTACTTAGTATTCTTTCTCCACTCTAGGTGTGGTCTGGTTCTTTTTTTTTTTTTTTTTTTTTTTGTCCCCAGATTCACCATTCAAACCCGTCAAGGGTCTGGGTTGAGGTGTATATGGGGTGCATTTACTGTACCTCCTCCTTCTATAGTGGTCTGGTTCTTGTTAATAAAAATCCAGGTTTCAGGAAGGCAGTGCATAATTCTCTGGTCTTCCTCCACTAAGATGCCTTCCTTCTTAGGAGCAAAAGGCATGTGTTGGATTCCTGGTTTGAGTGTTGGAATTCCTGAACCCATTCTTGCCCTCTTTCACTGTGTTCATTATTTCCTGCATCAATGTATGCTTCTAGACCCGCGCCTCTCCAGGCCCTAGTTTTGGAGCCCGAGGCTTTCATCACACACACATTAGGTGTATTCCTAAGGTGATGACACTATTAAAAAATTGAAGCACCATCCTGCCACAAATATGGCTCTATGATCCAGGAATTCCAAGAACTGTCGCTGATACTGCAGCTTTTGTAGTGCATGATTTCAGTTGCCTGGGCTTCAGGAAGCTCAAGAAGGCAGGGAAGAGAGTGCCCACAATCCAAAAATGTCCATGATGCAAACCCAAATAATGGCATACCTTGAGTTTTAATCAGACTGACTTCTCTGTAGAAAGTCACAGATGAATGGTGAAGCTGGGTCATTGGCACGGTGGTAACTGTGAGTGATGAGTTCAGCTAGCATGGCTTTGGGACTTGGTTTGACATCTCCTCCCAAGATTGCATTTTCAACTGCATGGCTGATATTGCCATGATTTTCACGGCTTGGTATACTACTCTTTTTAGAGTGGATTGAGTCTAAGGTGCTGGCTCAATGCAGACATGGTGACTGCATTTGTGCAATTTTAAATAAGGACAAAGTCATATTGCATTAGATCTTACTGATTTTATCTAAATAATAAAAACTTTTCAACGTCGTGACCCTTCTCTTTACTGCCAAAGCATAAAAGAATTCTCTGGGACTTAAAAAACATGAACGAGGGGCCCGGGAGATAACATGGAGGTAAGGCGTTTGCCTTTCATGCAAAATGTCATCGGTTCAAATCCCGGTGCCCCATATGGTCCCCCGTGCCTGCCAGGAGCAATTTCTGAGCATGGAGCCAGGAGTAACCCCTGAGCACTGCCGGGTGTGACACAAAAACCAAAAAAAAAAAAAAACATGAACGAACAGACATACCAGAGGCCTGTGGTATGTAGAGTGACAACCCATCTCTAGGAGGAACACTTATTTCATTTTATTTTGATTGAGCCAAGACAGACCTAAAAGGCATCTAGGAGAACAATATTAGTCAATGGAGATTAGACTGTGGTACCTCCTTGATGTAAGTCTTCATTCCCACCTTTATTCTAAACATTACCCTGAAGTGGCATCTCTACCATTTTCTGTGCTTGCAGTGCATGTCCATGGTGTGTTCCTCATCTATGTGTACCACAGTGTCCTCTCCTAAGTATGCATGAGTTTCCTGAAAAACTAATTTTGAACCATAGCATCATCCTATCTTGTACTATCTAGCTCTCCATCTAATTCTTAAGGTTGGGGGAGGCAAGAACCAAGAATTTTTAGAGGGGTATTTTCTCCCACTATCTTTTGATAACTCAAGGTCATGAACAATCTGCTGCTGTAGGTCAGGTAGGACACCGCCACCACCTCCCATTAACTATCTCAGAAGACAGAAAGAAAGCTGCATCCTCTTTTGTGACTTGTAAGTACATTTCTTCAGCCATCCTCTACAGTTAGAAAGCCATCAAAGTCATCTGGTTTAGGGGCAGCACAAAGTGAACATGAACACAGGCCCCACCACTCAATGGGATATGTGTTAGTGTTGCATTGTAAGAATATGTGGAAGGAGTTACTATTGTGACATTTGTGAAAAATAAATGTCACACTGCCCTCTCTAACATCAACCTAACTCTGAGGTTTTTCAAAAAGTATAAATAAGAAATTGGAGATCTCAGTGGATCACACATGTAGGAGACCCAAGTTTGTCCCTTCCTGTCACTACACAATATCCTAAGCACCTCTGGAAGTGACCCCCCCTTCCTGGTGTTGGAATAGTGGGTGTGTGTTCCACAATTCCCAGAGAAGAAGAGGGATTCCCATGCCCCCTGCCCAGATAGAACAAGAGACGCAGGTCCAGCAGCAATTCAGACACAGGAAAAAATCCACACACAGTTGTAAAGCAATAGCAGGCCAGAAACACACAGCAAGCTGTTCACCTACAAGCCAGTCGCTCCACCACGCGGAACCAGAGCCAAGATGTCAGCCACTCCTCCAGGCCGCCTGAATAGCCTTTATTGGGTAAACAAAGCCCACTCCCAAGGAGAGGGGAAAAAACCAGATGAGGAGGCAATGGAGAAACACCTTTTTAACAAGAAAACCAAAGGAACCAATTGAGAGACATCTAATTAAAGGCAAAATGGAGACCAATCCAAAGGTCTCTACCAACATCCAGGACCTTGCTTTCCCATTAGTTTGACAAAACACCACAAAAACTCTGGACAGCAGCACAATTTGGAAAGGCCTTAAGGTTCTACTTCCCAGCTGCACAGGGCTCTTCCCTGTTAGATCCTTTCCTTCAAAAAAAAAAAAAAAAATAATAGTAAAAGCGGAAAATAGTTTTCTAGGAAACAATTACTCACGAACTAAGGATCCAGAAAAATCCCAGAGTTATCCAGCAGACAATGTTAACTCATGACTCACAACTAGGCAGCCTGCCCTTTGCTGGTGAGAAGGCGTCAGTGAAATTCTGTCGTAGGTCCTGTTTCCCCTCCAGACTCTAAATCTTCCAGCTCACTCACTGAGGGATACCTAGACTCATGTTCAATCTTATGAAACCACTGATATGTTCAGAAAAAGTATTTAATCAATCACCTGCCTTCTATCCTACACGCCAGCTACAGTCTGAATATCTCTTTAGATTTAAAGGAACTACATTCCTCATCCCAATTTCGTTGCCATTCCAAAGATCTCCCTAAGGTTTCAAAAATTTCTGTCATATTATGTTTTCTGGCCACTGGCCCTAAATCTGTTCTCTGGAATGTTTTCCACTCAACTCACTATTTGATGGCTTTGCTTCTGGAGACAAGGCCACCCTGATCTTTGACTTCACCTAATATTCATTTTAAACTTCTGTGTATTTTAGAGCTTTCATTAAGGGTTGGGAGGAATAGCAGTGTGTCCATAGTGTCCATTCAAGCCCCTTTCAAGTTCCCTGTTTATAGAAACTTCTCCCCTACACTCTCTATTAAGCCGTTTTACCCTCCCAATTCCTCATCCCTCTTCTACCCTGTTTCCAGTCTTCTTATTTTTCCCACTGTTACACACCCTCAAACTCAAGTTCCTCAACCTGCTCTCTCAGAAATCAAGTCTTCGTGTCTGCTAATAGATTGTTTCATGAGCTTGTCAAAAAAAATCATCATTCCTCCTGCACCTCTCTGGTTGTTTCTCCTATTTTCTACATGCTTTTCTTTGTTCCTCTCTGAATATTGCTATATCTCCAAGTTTAACCATTCATCCCTCTAACTTTCTGTCCCCTCCGTCCTTGCCCCTGCCCTTCATAATAATCTCACTTACTTTTAGGACATGTCTAGAGAGGTTTTCTGTAGCAACTGGCAGTGGTCCACATGCTATTGCTACTCCCACTCGCCCTGTCTTCTCTAGCTCCACCTGTCTAAGAACAAAATTGTTCTAAGAATTTCTTTTGTTATTGCAGCAGTTTCCCCACAATCCACTCGTCCTTCCCCCTCTTTTCTATCACTAGACTAGTTTTCTAAGCTGTAACTCATCTTGTGACTCAAAACTCTTGGCATTACTTCATAAAATGGCCTTGCTTTTAAGACCCACCGCAATATAGGCCTAGTCCTCTTTTTCCAGCACAGATGGCTTGCTAATAGGGTGGAGGGTTAGTAAAGGACCTTGATAGTTTGGTAGAGTAACACCAACAATCTGGTAGTGGATGTGCCATTGAAACAATGTATTCCTGACACTTTGTTATTAAACCACTTTTTCATTGTAAACCACCTGAGCCTATATAAAACAAAATTGCAGGAGGTTAGGGAAGAGGTGACAACCAAGTAAATTTTAATTCCCACTATACCCTTTGTGAGAAGTTCTGAGTGGGGTGAGTTGTTAGTTTTATTTGTTTGTTTTTAAGAAGTTAGCTTTTCTATTGGGGGTGTCGGACCACACTTAGTGGCAGCTCTCAGGGGTTACTCCTGGCTTTGTGCTCAGAAATCGCTCCTGGCAGGCTTGGGGGAGCATATGAGATGCCGGGAATCAAACCTGAGTCCATCCTGGGTCATCCGCATGCAAGGCTCTACCACTGTGCTATCTCTTTGGTCCTAGTTGTTGGATTTTTTTCCCCACTCTAAAATTAAAATACAAACATGGTCCTGAAAAACTCCATAGCAGATAAGGCGATTTACCTTCCACAGACCAACCTGTGCTTGATTCCCAAAACCATGCATGGTCCCCTGTGCCTCTCCAGAAGTAATCCCTGAGCACAGAGCCAGGAGTTAACCCTGGGCACAGCCATGTATGATCCAAAAACCAATAAAAGATAGCACAGCGGTGTTTGCCTTGCAAGCAGCCAATCCAGGACCAAAGGTGGTTGGTTTGAATCCTGGTGTCCCATATGGTCCCCTGTGCCTGCCAGGAGCTATTTCTGAGCAGATAGCCAGGCGTAATCCCTGAGCACTGTCGGGTGTGGCCCCAAAACAACAACAACAACAAAAAAGAAAATGAAGGCAGGTAATTGAAGATACAGGAGCTTGGGTTAGATATAAAACTCCACCTGCCTCATCCCCTCTGAATTCAGTGATGTGTGATGTGATACACAGGACAGTTCACATTTCATTCTGCTGCTTTCTAGGCATTGTTTATTGGAGCAAATCACTTTGCTCTTCCTCTGTATAGTAGTGGCAGGGACTCATCCTAAGGGTTGAAATAATGAATGGTGTGATTGAAACACTCCTGTTGCAATACTTAATCTCTAGAAACTTGTTGGTATCATTATGACTATGGGTTAAGGACTAGAGGCTAAAAAAGTAGCTTAAATAACTTATAGTGTTGCACAATTTTCTAGACAGCATTTATTTACTCCTAAAATGAGGTAGCATTATCTTAAGGGCAGTAAAAATGAGCTTTTATCCTCATGGAGATGGAGCATCCTAGAATGTATTTCTCAGCGAAGTAATTATCTCTGAGCAACAAGATGAGGGAGAAGGGGGGCCAGGCAGTGGCGCTGGAGGTAAGGTGCCTGCCTTGCCTTGTGCTAACCTAGGATGAACCACGGTTCAATCCCCCGGTTCCCCATATGGTCCCCTGTGCCTGCCAGGAGCAACTTCTGAGCAAATAGCCAGGAGTAACCCCTGAGCATCACCGGGTGTGGCCCAAAAAAAGAAAAAAACAACAACAACAACAACAAAAAAAAAAGATGAGGGAGAAGCATGTGTATAAATACAAAATTAGGGAGAAGCACTGAGTTTTTCAAACATCCAACGTTCTCTGAAAGGATTCCAAGTACCAGACACTGTTAAGAGTTGAAAGAGATGAAATGAGCATTAATATGTTTTATTGGGGGGACTTTTCAGAGTACTGTATACTCAGGAGACTACCAGACCTACATCTAGCTGTACTCTGAATTCAGGCCATTGGGAATTAGGGATTAAACGTGGGGCTATAAGCAATGTGGGCTTGTGCTCCAGCCCTTTGAACTATCTCCCTGGCACTGATCTCTATGTTTAAACCACTCACAATCTGGTATCACTAGTCATGTGTTCAAACAACTGTAGGATGCCAAACACTGTCATGCAGACATCTTCACTGGGCTTATGACTCAAAGGAGAGTGTGATTAGATATAGCTACCAAGAGAAAGATTGCAGGATGTGATCCTGAATTAAAGCTAGATACATATCAACACTTTCAGAAATGATAGGGTCTGGGGAAAGAACTTTTCAAGTGAGTAGAGAATCCTAAAGAGCCTGTTATGTTATGGGAGGGCCTGGGGGCAAGAGAGATTCAGGAGCCATTAGAATGAGCAAAAAAGAAGGTTGAAAGTGGCACAGGCTTGTTTGAGGTTGCTTTCTATTGCACCCATGCCCATGATTCTTGAGTTTATCCTTCAGGAAATGGAAAGCAATTTTAACCTATTCATGCATGTGAAGTCTGGATGCTCCTACAGGATCTTGTTTTCAAGTCTTTGTCCAAAAAAATGCCATCTGGTCTTGAAAACTAAAGGTTATAGAAGGAAGACTGGTTGTAGAGTCAACAGACTGGCAAAAGAGGCACAGAGCAACCTTTTAATGAAGCTCATAAACTCAACTACACATGTCTTTGTCTTTATTACACCTCAGGGAAAGCTTAAAGTGGACTTATTCGCTTTTGTTCCTGTCCCTTCCTCTCCTTTCACACCCTGATTTCTTCCTTTGCTTTATTGCTGTGCTTTTTAAATAGTCCAGCTGATTGCAGGAAATTTGCCTCATTTGGAGTCTGGGAAGTTATCCAGGAAATTCAATTAATATGTGGACTCTTATCATTCTCAGGGCGAAACTCCACTGCTCCGGCCCCTTGTCACATTGCGTGCTGAATCCAGAGGAGATATGTTGACCTAGATCACACGCAAATGTGTGTGTTCTGTACCTGTACATGTCTGAGCTCTGAACCTCACTCTCAGGTGAGCCCCAGGCTAGCATTCTACGGGCTGAATCGGCCAGATGAGAGGTGATGTACGTGACTCAGCTCCGTCAAGTGTCCTCCTCTGACCGCTTGCTCTCTTTCTGTCCCCAAAGGAAAGGTGGAGCTTTCCTGCTTGCAGAACTCAATTTCCTTTTCCTGTTCTTTGCCATGCTGCATTCCAGACTCCTCCTTCGAGGGACTGTGGGACCTGGTGCTCAGTGTGGACAGGATTCTGCAGAGACCTTCTGTTCTTGAAACCTGGATGAGACCTTCTGTTCTTTGAAATGATCTGACAGTAGAAACCACCAAACAATTAGCTCTCCTACAAGCCAATAAATAAAAGAGAAGAACACAACTGGAATGGTGTAAAGGGCAGAAGTGGATCATTATATGGTCAATTTACAAATGGCCTTTTGAAAGCCAAAAGCAGCATTCAACATCATTAGTATTTTTTAAACGAAAGTCAGTGAAAATGATTCCCATTTTCAATAATCAAATTAGAAACATTTATTTTAAAGAGAGCATATTGCTAAGTATCTAAGTAGACAGCTGCTCTCTTAAACATCTATAACAGAACAAACTGATACATCTACATTGCATGCCAATTTTGTTGTATCATAACAGAAGACTTGAAAATGTTTAAGCCCTGTCAGCCAGTTAATCTGTTTCTAAGGATTTGTCATAAGTAAATAATTAGGGTCTCTTGCAAAGATATACGCACAAGTATGTCCATGGATGTATTACATACAGCAGAGTGGAAAAAATGACAACAGCCTAATAATGGTTCTCAACAGGAGATTTATCCAAAAAATTATGACATTATGTAACACCAACAGTCATTAACTATTCTGCTGATTCTATATACTTGACTACATAGGGGAGATAGGTGTGATCCATTTTTATTGCAAATACTGTATTTGCCAGCATATAAGACGACCCCCTAATTTTACAGCTAAAACATAGGTTTAGGCCTATATTCGCTGTATCAGACAGAACGTTCCTGTGCTGCAACTGTATGCACCACAGTGAGCCAATCACAACAGCAAAGGTTCAAAGGGTATACTGGAATAGACTCTCTGACTCTGGCCTATTTAAGCAGGCTTCTGACAGTGTCAATTTGGGTCCAGAACATTGTCTAATTTGCATACATCAAAAGCCTGCTTGGATTGACCGAGTTAGAGAGGCGGTCCGAGCAGCCTTGCAGTGATTGGTGCAGGAGTTGGAAAATTCGTTTCTTGGCAATAGCCAGATGTTTTTCGTTTAGAGGCATATGGAGACGTTTTTCGGGATATACTCAGTGTATAAGATGACTCCCGATTTTTGATTGACTTTTTTTCGTTTAAAAAATCGTCTTATACGCCGGCAAATACGGTAACTAAAAACCCTATTAGAATGTAGACTTTTGATTGAAAATACAATAGATCTATGCAATTTTTAAGTGAGTATTATTATTATTTTTTTTGGACACAACCAGTGATGCTCAGAGTAATTTCTAACTCTAAGCTCAAGGGGTATTTCCTGTCTATGCTCCAGGGACCAGGCAGCATGAGGGATCAAACCTGGAACCTAGGCCTCCTGTATGCAGAGCCTATTGAACTATCTCTACCAAAAGAAAAGAGGATTTTTCCCAATTTGTTAATGCTATTTATCATTTAGAAATATATTACTTTATTTATAATGTTTTTGGTATAAATTCCAAAGTGAAAATATGTAACATTTTTAAAATCATTAAAAAAAATTGAGATTGTGTTGACAGAGTTCAATTGTAACAGTGGTAATTGGAAACTTATAATTACCACACTTCTGCTATGTTAATTATAGTGACAGCAGACTTTAGTTCCACTAGACTTACAAGACAGAAGAACTATTAAGAGGCCAGGTTAACTTTGGAGTCATTTTTAAGTAGCTCTTTCCTGTGATTGGAAGCAGCAGAAGTGCTTTAATTAATCAAGATAAATATTTTCAACCAGAGATCATTATGTATATGAAAATGATCCTGCAGCGAGATATCTGGATGGTTTATATAAATAGAAGCACTTTTATCACCTGATAAGTCCTTTTAATATTCTGGCACAGATATGTCTGGGAAAGAAGAGGTGAGTAGCATGAAGTTAACCTTAAGAAAGGTTTAATGAGAGGCCAGAGTGCTTGATTCTGTCCCCTATACCATTGTCCTTTGAGTTCCTCTGGGTGTCATTTCTCCAAAAGTTATATTTTTTGATTGTGTTAGCATAGAGATAAATATAATTCAGTTTGAATTCATTACTGGGTAAGTAAATTACCTTTACTTTTCCTCTGATCCTAAAAAGAATTAAAAAGAAAACATTTTGAGGGAGTATTAGACCCTTTCTGCCTCATGACAAAGTTGGCTTTAAGAGACAATTAAGAGACAAGACTTTTTATGTTTTGTTTTGTTTTGTTTTGGGGCCAAATCCTGTGATGCTCAGGGCTCTGTGCTCAGAAATCGCTCCTGGCTTGTGGGACCATATGAGAAGCTGGGGGATTGAACCTCGGTCCGTCTTAGGTTAGTGTTTGCAAGGCAGACACCTTACCTCTAGCACCACCGTTCCGGCTCCAAGGACAAGACTTTTTATCATACTGTAGAAAAAAAAAAAACGAATCTGGATGAGGGCACATAGGAAAACCACCACATTCTCCCAGTTTCCTTGATCCTATGTCTGTCTACTCAGAGAGGGCTAAGAGAGAGAACTTGGCCAAGTTGCACTAACCATCTTGTGCAGACAAAGGTTGCTATACAGAAAAGGTTAAAGAATTCATAAGGTTAAAGAATTCATCCATGAGCAGGTACTATTCATTTTTTTTTTCAAATGCCCAGGGTTAGAGAAAAGAACTAAGTGTCATAGATGACCAATCGATGTTAAGGAAACAAGGTAAAAGTGATTATGTGATTATTCACATTCAAGACATTAGTAATAGATTACTTTCCCTTCTTTTTCCTTCAAGGCCTCTGCCAGAATTAGACATTATACAACTGGGTGGAAAACTATATGCAGAATTACTCATAGTTCATCAGTGAATGCCAAGGGAAATTCAGAAGCTGGGACATCTCCTACTGTGACACTAGGTGGAGAAGGATTTAGTAGGAAGGAGTAATGGGAAAGCCAGGAGAGGCCTCTGGTCCAGTGAGAAGAGAGAAGGTGTGAGAGATAGCAGGATTTCCAGGATTACAGAGGAAATACAGGTCAGAGTTTGGTGCTGGTCATTTATCAAAACTTCATGGTTCTATCACCCTTTGGAAGTCAGATCACTGATACTGACCATTTTTGTTCTTTCCCCTCTCCCTCTTTTCTCTCCCTTCTTCCTTCTCTTCCTTTCCCTCTCTCCTATATTCCCTCCCTCACTCCTATCCTTCTTTCCTCCCTCCTCTTACTTCCTTTCCTTCCATCCCTTTCTCCTTCCCTCTCTCCTTGCTTTCCCTCCCTCTTTCATTTTCCTTCCTTCATTTCCTCCTTTCTTCCTTTCCTTCTTACCTCCTTTATTTCCTTCTTCCATCTCTTTCTTTCCTTCCTTCTTCCCTACCTCCTTCCTTTCCCTCATTCCTTCCTTCTTTCCCTCCTCCCTTCTTCTCTTTACCTCCCTCTCTCTTTCCCTCCCTCCCTCCCTCATAGTGAGTATACAGAATATAAACTGTTTTAATAGATAACAAAAAATCTTCCTCAATGTATACTTACCATTAGAAATTAATTTCACTGGAATAAAATAATTAAAATTTATTTAAAAAACAAAATTAAAATTAAAATAATTTTCAATAAAAGATATTGAAAATAATTTTAAAAAATTAAGGTCAGAGCTTTAGTACAGAGGGAAGATATTTTCTTGGTACATGACTTACCCTGTTTGATCCCTGGCACTCCACATGGTCCCCCAAGCCTTTCAAGAATAATCCCTGAGTGCAGAACCAGAAATAAGTCCTGTGCACCACTGCATGTGCCTCTTTCCTAAAACAAAACGAAATATTGATAAAAAAAAAAAATCTTGTTGAGAAGCCGGAGCGATAGCACAGTGGTAAGGCATTTGCTGGAGGCTTGAGCAGAATGAAATGAGCACTATAATGACCTGGAAGAATCACTCCTTTCAGGTACATTTGCAGAGGAAATGGCCCCATTTTAGAGACAGGAAAGCTGCCTAACCTCCTCAGTCTTCTTTTTTTTTTTTTTACTGATTTAGAGAGTACACTCAGCAGTGCTCAGAGATAGTGTGTTTTGGGGTCACTCCTAACAGTGCTTGGAGAACATGTAGGTGGCTACCATATGCAGCCACCTGTGATCATAGCATGGTCGACGCCCTCTGAGCCATTTCTCCATCCTCCCCAGACTCTAAAGGTAAATTTAGGGACAGGGTGTCTACCTGCTCCCTTCACGAGCTGCTCCCTTCACTCCACTCCTGGGCCATTCACTCTTTCTCATATCAGACAGGTTCAAGTGTGATCTCATCTACTGACTCTCAAGGAAAGAGCTAACCCATGACTTCACCTTCTTTTCCCTCAAAAGGCGAGTTCCAGCACAACCTCTTCTCCAACTTGGAAGATATAGCATGATATCACCCTCATCCTTGAGCTTGTTCCCACAGGGTCCCCCCATTGGTGACTCATTCCCATCCTGACCATTTCTCAGAAATGGCTCTGCCCAAAGGTGTGGGTGTCTGACTGGTCTTCACTTCCTCTGCTTCTTCCTCTAAGTAGTGGGACTGCCTTTAGAAAAAGATGGAAGGAGGGGACAAGGGCCCACATAAACAATGACTCAGCACAGGGCAGTCCTGGGCTTAGCCAAGGCTCAACATTGAACGGGGAATTTTTAGACAAGTCTGGAAAGCAAGCTGAGCCAACCCAGAATGAGAAACTAAAAAGCAAGGGGGAAGCCCAGGGTTGCGACATTCCTAGAACAAAACTGGTATCTGTGGGCAGAGAAGAAGCAGGTACCAGTAAGCAGGAATAAGTATGGCTCCGCAACAGTAGACAGCTCAAAAGCACTTCGGATCCAGAACTAAGTCACATGCATGTCTCGGCTTCCTGTCTGTCCTTCTGACCCTATCTGCTGTCTCTGTGCTGTCTGGGAGACAGACCAGATACTTTATTTGATGTGCAAGAAAGAAATTGGATGGACTCTAAAGACTCTACCAAAAAGCTTCTAGAAACAATAGGTTCCTATAGAAAAGTGGCAGGCTACAAAATTAGTACACACAAATCAATGGCCTTCTTATACACATATAATGATAGAGAAGAAATGGACATTCAAAATGCCATCTCATTCACATTAGTGCCACACAAACTCAAATACCTTGGAGTCAACACCATGCACACAGGTCAAATTCAAATGGATTATAGACCTTGATATCAGACCTGCAACCATAAGGTATATAGAAGAACATGTAGGTGAAACATTTCATGACAGTAAGACCAAAGGCATCTTCAAGGAGGAAACAGCACTGTCCAAACAAGTGGAAACAGAGATAACGGATAGGGTCATATTAAGCTGAGAAGCTTCTGCACATAAAAGGAATTAGTGACTAGGATACAAAGAATGGGGGAAATTATTCACCAGTACCCATCAGGCTAATATCTAAGATATACAAGGTACTGACAGAACTTAACAAGAAAAAAATATCTAACACCATAAAAAAAAAAAAGGAAGAAATGAACAGAGACTTCCTCAAAGAAAAAATACAAATGGTCAAAGGCACATGAAAAAAGGCTCCACTCACTAATTATCAGGGACAATGAAGTGCCATCTCACACCACAGAGACTGGCACACATCTCTCACACACACACACACACACACACACACACACACACACTCACATAAAAAACAAAAACAAAAAAAAAACAATCAGTGCTGGTGAGGATATATGGAGAAAGGAACTCTTATTACTGCTGGTGGGAATGTCATTTAGTTCATCCTTTATAGAAAACAATATGGAGATTCCTCAAAAAACTGGAGATTGAGCTCCCATATGATCTACCTATACCACTTCTAGGGATATACCCTAGGAACACAAAAGCACAATTACAAAAATGCCTTCTGCACACCTATATTCATTGCAGCACTATTTACAATAGCCAGAATCTTGAAATAACCAAGATGCCTGACAACAGATGAGTGGCTAAAGAAACTGTGGTACATGTACACAATGGAATACTATGCAACTATCAGAAAAAATGAAGTCATGAAATTTTTCTATACATGGATGAACATGGAAACTATTATGCTGAGTGAAATAAGTCAGAGAAAGATAGACACAGAATGGTCTCATTCATCTGTAGGATTTAAAACAAATAAAGACAGAATGGTAATATATGCAGAGACAATAGAGATGAGGGCTGGAAGGACCAGCTCATAATATGAAGCTTACCACAAAGATTGGTGAGTGCAGTTAGAGAAATGACTACACCAACAACTCATGATAATAATAGTGAGTGAAAGAAATAGAAAGATTGTTTTGAAAACAGGCAGGGTATGTGGGAGGAGGAAGATGGGGGGGCATTAGTGGTGAGAAGGTTGCACTGGTGAAGCAGGGTGTTCTTTTTATAACTGAAACCCAACTACAAACATGTTTGTAATCATGGTGCTTAAATAAAGATATTATTTTTTAAAAAAATTTTTAAAAGAAACTTAGATGAAATATTTCCCCTGGTAAATGAAAAGTTTCTTGGAATGTCAGCAGTGTGGAAGGCTGGGCAAAGCATGGGGGCAGGACATAGCTGAGAACTCAATATGTGCCACTCAAAATGGTATAAATCTAAAATTTCTCTAAAAACATAAAGCTATTAATAAAATGATTGAGATTTTCAATTAAAAATGTTTTTCCTGAGGCACGATGATTTACAAAGTTATTCATATTTGAGTTTCATGCATACTATGTTCCACCACCAATCTTCTCACCAGAGTCAACTTCCATCCACAAACATTCTATTTCCCTCCTAGCTCTCAGTCTGCCTCATTTACAGTCATACTTTTTTTTTTAATTTTTTTTTATTATGAGAACAGATGCAAAGAAAGAGGAAAGGGTAAAGTTACAGTGGAAGGACAATCACACATAAACAGAATTCTCAGTTGTCCCATCGATGATATCTCAGTCTTGAACTTTCAGCAATGAACAAGAAAAACAAAACAGAGCCCATGTACAATTACTTTGTCCCCCAAATCTCCAGATTGTGGTACATACTATTTTTAGCAGTACATAATATAATCTAAAGACATAAGACTTAGGTTACAACTTAAAGATTGAAGGCAAAGTACATTTTTATATATCCATGCACAAGTATATCAGTTTAATTTAACCTCAAAAGTTTCAGTGGTTTGTTTTTCTTAAGGGTTAGTCAGGGGAATAGAGTAAAAAACGGTGTTAGAGTGACATTTGTTTGCATAGGCCCACCAAAATATGAGGGACCTGGAAAAAAAAAGGGAAAA
>PVKC010003720.1:0-28440 GCA_004027635.1 Crocidura indochinensis
GGGGGGGGGTCACACTCGGCAGTGCTCAGGGGTTACTCTTGTCTATGCTCAGAAATCGCTCCTGGCAGGCTCAGGGAACCATATGGGATGCCGGGATTCAGACCACCGTCCTTCTGCATGCAAGGCACACTCACTACCACCATGCTATCTCTCCAGTCCCAATTTCTTTCATTTTTGACAGGTTGTTTTGGACTTCCTCCATTTGTAGTGCTCAGGGGATATATATGGTGCTAGGGATTAAATCCTGTACACCCAGTATAAAACCAACATCTTAATCCCTGTACTATCTCTTCAGCCCCTTGACTTGACTTTCATTTCTTTCATTAAACCTTAGATTTTAATGAAAATAGTAATTATTTTTTAATTTAATACACTGTAGTTATATGCTGGTTGTGCATATAATCTAAATCTATGAGTGTGGGAAAGATAACATTTAAAATCTGAAATATTCACATATTAATTTAATAATATATTATAATATATACATATAGTCACACCCTGTGATGCTCAGGCGTTATTCCTGGCTCTGTGCTCAGAAATCACTCCTGGCAGGCTCAAGGGACCATATTGGATGCTGGGGACTGAACCTGGATCCGTCCTAGGTAGGCAACGTGCAAGGCAAACACCCTACCTCTGATGCTAACACTCCAGTCCCCTTAATAAAATATACCCGGCAGCTCTAAGGGGTTACTGGCTCTATGCTCAGAAAACGCTACTGGCAGGCTCGGTGGACCATATGGGATGCTGGGATTCGAACCACTGTCCTTCTGCATGCAAGGCAAATCCCCTACCTCCATGATATCTCTCCGGCCCTTTTCCTAAGTGTTTTTTTTCTAATAAAATATATACTGAGAAAATTGAGTAGACAAAAATATAGGTAGACATCATCATGAAGTACTTCAGGAGAATAATATGCATAAAACTTATTCTATATTTTTAGATTAGTTTTGACTATTACAAAATTAAAATGCTGCAAGGAAAAGAAAAAGAAACAGAAAAATGCTGATAAAAACTTGAAATATGGGGTTTATAAGAAATTTGTCTTTATGAGTAAATATATTATTTAGTAAAGACTACAATCCATGCATCACAAAAATAAAACAAATTATTTATTTGAGTATTGCTATCCTAGTTAGCTTACACTTTAAGTTATTGCCTATATTTGTATGATGCTTCAGCTATATATGAGATAGTTCAAATCAGTTTTAAGTCATATAATCAAATTATATTGATGTGATGCTGTGTGTATACACTCATAAGAAAGTCATTTTTATCTTTGTTAATGAGTTGTTCTTACTATGCCATACAATGCTGCTTGTATGACTCAAGTCATGCTCAAGAAATCAAGGGATTTAATTCATTAACCTTATCTCTAAATTCTCAGCTCCACCCTTATCTTTCTGGATTTCCTGTCCCTCAGTTTTCTTTGCCTATGTATATATTTTTTCTTAAATTGCTCTGTTCAAGGAAGATATCCCAGAGAAATACCTCCTTGCTATTTTTTGTCCCCTTACACTGAAGATTTTCTTACATCAAGATTCTCTCACGATTGAAGCTTACTACCAAGAGGGTTGAGTGCAGTTAGAGAAATAACTACACTAAGAACTACCATGACAATGTTAATGAATGAGAGAAGTAGAATGCCTGCCTCAAATACAGGCCTTTAGGGTGGGGGAGGAGGGAGATAGGGAACATAGGTGGTGGGAATATTGCACCGGTGAGGGGGATGTTCTTTTTATGACTGAAACCCAATTACAATGATGTTTGTAAGCATTGTGTCTAAATAAATACGTTATTAAAAAAATAAAGAATCTCTAACCTTTCAGTCCCTATAAGCTTTTATCGTATTGCTTCTATAAGTAATAATAGTCTATTAATCATTTTTGTATATTCTGTTTATCGTTTTTTGATTTTTTTTTTTGGTCCCCATTACTTACTTACTCCTGGCTCTACACTTAGGGATTACTACTGACAAGGTCAGGGGACAATATGGGGATCCAGGAGTCAAATTTGCGTTGTAGGTGTGGAAAACAAGTGTTCTACCCATTATATTATTTCTATGACCCCTAGTTTATTCTGTTTTTTGTTTGTTTGTTTGTTTTTTAATAATTATACTTACTGTTCTTTGAGTACTCTGAGGAATCTCATTTAGTATCATCTGCAATGTTTAGAAAAGAGCATACAGCATTATTAGTCACATATAAGCACACATTTAACTTCTAGAGGAATTGAAGGATGTAAGCAATACAGGACTTGTTGGGATAATATTTAGAGCAAGAGCCAAATTTAGCTCACATGTTTGATTGAGTAAGCCATTTTGGGCATAAAGATAAAAGTCACACATGCAAACAATTTGCTCCATCACAGGTCTGTTTCAGTGGTCCTATTTATATTTATGATAAACCTTCACAATTTCTCTCCTACTTTAATTTTTAAGTTTGGGCAAACTGAGAAAATATGTTTCTTATGTTATTTTTCTGTAATGAACAAACTGACAATGGCACATTACAAGAAAGTAACTGATAGGAATATTGATATGAAACAAGCAATATAAAAATGTAATGTAATATCACTTGAAAATACATATATTAAAACTATTATTTTATTCTAATCTTGTGATACAATGCTATAAAGCAAGGTAAAATTAATATAATAACCAAATATTCTTCATAATACATGAATAAGTATTACTGTAATACAGACATAATTCAAAGAATAGCAGTCTTAATAATATAATAAATAAATTAGGATTAAGTCTAATATATTAACTGATTAACAAATTAGAATTCTTTTGAATGTAAAAGTCTGAATGACTTAATAACAATACATTTTCAAAAAAACAAAAAAGATTGTTTGATTCCTGTATGTATGTAATATTACTCTAAGCTTAAAAGAAAAATATTCCCCATATACTTATATCTATACAATAATTTGATATCCTATATTTATTTTTTTTAAGTAGTGGTGCAGTGTTTTAAGTGCAGTGGCTAAGGAAAAGGATGAGGAGGGTTTGATCCCAGCCATGTGGTTCCCCAAACCTACCAGGAGCGATCCCTCAGTGCAGCCAAAAGTAAGCCAGGAGTACTTTTTGCCAAATGTGGCCTCCAAAAAATTAATAAAATAAGGTGGCAGGATTATTTTAAATGTATACACATTAAGTAATTCTTGTTTCTTCCTCAGAAATGTTTCATTTTTTCTATTTTTAGAAATATTTTTGTGAGAATAAGTTATTCTGAGTTGCTCAATTTAGAGGAAAATAAAGGATAATGAAAAATAAAACAAAAGAAAGTAATATAATCATATTGTTTACTATTTATACAAATACAGTTCATTAAATTTTATGTTTTCATTTTTCTTTTTTTTATTTTTAATTTTTTTGTTTTTCTGGGCCACACCCAGTGATGCTCAGGGGTTACTCCTGGCTATTCGCTCAGAAGTCGCTCCTGGCAGGCACGGGGACCATATGGGGAACCGGGGGATTGAACCGCGGTCCATCCTAGGTTAGTGCAGGTAAGGCAGGCAGGCACCTTACCTCCAGCGCCACTGCCTGGCCCCATGTTTTCATTTTTCTTCTCTCAAAATGTATTAGGACAGTGCAACAGTCTTGGAACATATTTTCAGATTTGCAAAAGAAAATGTGAATTTAAAGCTAGAGAAAGAAGTGGAAAAAAAGCTGTCTTTTATACAGCCTCAAAAATACCAGAAATAAAAGTAAAAGGAAAATGAATTTTCAAATATGAGTAGAATTTTAAAAATGATACTATCAGTACTATCTCTAAAATTATATTTTTCATTATTTAAAAATATTTTCATTCTTGTTTATGCTGAAAGTAAAGTATTATGCTAATTAACTCCAGGAGGATAGTCTGAGATTTTCAGAAGATGCTCTTTAAAAAGTCAAAAATAGAGGGAAGTAACCCTGGGTTTTCATTTTTGATGTTTAACTGTTAATAAAATATTTTTTGTTCTAGAGATAATTATGAGAATAAAGAAGATATCAAAAATTCCTTTTAAATGTTTGAGGTTCAATGAACACTGAATTATTACTTTTCCAAACAAAATTCTATTTTAAAAAATGCCCTTAAGATTAGACAGTGCAATTTAATCTGTTTGATTTATTGTTATTTTCCTCAATAAAACATTACTTTACAAAACTAACTCATATTCTTGAAACAATTCAAAATGCAGCCAGCACAGTGAAAGGGAAAATATGAAGAGGAGAGAGTATAATATATTTTAAGTAACATTTAATTTCATATAAATAAATTAAATCAAAAGACAATAGTTGGTACTATTCCTGACATCAAATTCATATATAATTTTCATGCCATTGCTGAATAAATATGTGAAGCTGTATCACATTTATCAATGTTTTAGTTTTCAAGATGGAAACTTTAGAATATGATCTTTCTTTATTAAGATGATTAAAAACATAAAAAAAAATTAAAAAGCACAAAGCAGGTCTAGAGGGATAGTAACACTTAGAGGGCATTTGCTTTCTACATGGCAGACCCAGATTTTATAAGTTACTGCATACACTTCTTAGCCTCCTGAAGAGATCTCTGAACACAGAGCCAGAAGCAAGTCTTGAGTGTTTGACCTCAAAATAAAAACCAAACAATAACCAAAAGCTATTATGATAATATAGTTTATTTTATATATTTGGTATACATTTGATATATTTTATGACTTTTTAATTTATCCTATATGATGCAATGTCTCAAGCCATAATGTCTTAAGAATGTCTTACGAACTGAAAATTTGTGATATTAGCATATTCATATATATATATATATGACTGTTCATACTGCCTACAAAATTAATAACAGCATTTTTGCCTTCCAGTTTTCTTAAATTTTACTGAAAATAAACAAGCACTTCAGTTTAAAGCAAAGTACAAAGTAAATAAGGACATCACCTAAATTTAATTATACTATAAATTATTTAAAATTATCATTAATTGAAAGTTATTTAAAACATTACAAGTTTAGTGTTCTTATCTACTACTGCTCTATTTTATGATTGTACTTACTAAATACTGTGATAATTTTACATATATTTCTCAGACTCTCACGAGGATTTTTATTAAATTTTATTCACTTGAGTATAAATATTAAAATGTTTAATTTTTACAAACCACAGTGAGACTCAATTTTAGAGCTTGGATTGCAGCTATGACCTAATTTGTCTTCATTTTGGCCATCAAGTGACATTGTCTTCCAAATAAATTAATGAAATAAAGTGACCAATTTCATGAAAGGTCAGGCTGTAACCAATAAAAGGAAGAAAATGTCAATTACATCATAGAGTAATATAATACATGTGTTGTATGACACATAACTTTAACTGAAGATGCTTTCCATTGAATGAGTGGCAGTCTTAATTTAAAATCACAGTTTAAAATGATGTTCAAAATATATTTTAAATTTATCAATGTTGTATTAAAATTCACTGTTGGATTTAAAGATGTCAGTTAAGTAGTATCCAGATTATATTATTATTATATAATATGTGCTAGAAAAATAACTCAGGGCAAGGAATATATCATCAAATCCTAGCAAAGTGAGATTTTACTGATTCTTAGGGATTGTTAATATGGTCTAATTTACAGCAACTACCATTTATTAAAGACCTATCACATTGCAAACACTGTATAAATAATTTCTTTTTCAGAGTTATCTTTTCAGAGTTTCTATCAGAGTAGTCACAATTATGTTCGTTTTGCAACTCAGAAAACTTGAGGACTAAGTAAGTGAGTTAAATTATTTTCTCATATCTAACATTTATTAACACTTGAATTCAAGTATATATAGACAAGCAAATCAAAACAAAAGGTTTGGCATGATATGAAGAAAAAAATCCATGTACACAAGAAATATGAATTCGTGCAGCCACTACACCAGAGAGATAGCACGGAGGCAAGTCATTTGGCTTGCACGCAGAAGGACAGTGGTTTGAATCCCGGCATCCCCTCTGGTTCCCTGAGCCTGCCAGGAGCGATTTCTGAGCATAGAGTCAGAAGTAACCCCTGAGCGCTGCCGGGTGTGACCCCAAAACAAAGCAAGACAAACAAAAAAATAATTAAAAATATATTTTAGAGAGGTGGTGCAGTAGGTAGTGCTTGCCCTTCATCCTGCAAATCTGGATTTGATCCCTAGAATGCAATATGGTCTCCCTATTACCAATAGGAATGATTCTTTTTTGCCAAGAGTAAAGTTGGGCAGAACTGTGTGTAGCTCAAAACAAACAAACAAACAAACAAACAAAATAGAACTTGTAATTAAAATGGAATAACTAGAAATTTATTTCTAGTTATATATCCAAGGACTATGAAAGTACTAATTTAAAATTGCATACGTTATATTCATGTGGCACTACTCACTATGCTTAAAAAGCTGAATTTCTTTGGATGCATGATTTTACAAATATGTGGAATATATACATAATGGAATATTAACTCAATTATTGGTAAAGAGGTCATTTTGTCATTTTACCAGCGCATATTGAACTGTAGAAGTTTAGGTTAAGTCAAATATGCTAGAAAGAAATAAAAACTGAATGTTTTCACTTGTAGAATACAAAATAAACAAATAAAGCTAGTTAAAAACAAATCAAATAAATAATTGAAAAAAAGCAACAAAACAACCTGCGAGTCTTTTATCGGGATACTGGTTGCCAGAAGAAAAATGCGAGAATGGATAGAAATGACTGATTAAATGGTGGTTAATCTAGTTGGCTTTTGGTGCTGCCCATGATGTCATGTTTTTAAAGCTGTGAAGCTTATTCTTATGAAATCTTATTATTATTCTTTATTCTTCTGAATAAACCAATGATACTTCAATAAAATGTATTAATAACATTAAAGAATGTGTCTAGAAGGTGTAAAGGACATACATTGGATGTGAAGACACAGTTTAATCGGTAAAACTAAATGATCTTCTCACACTTCTAGAAGTGATCTAAATATAGAGACAAGAGTAGTGCATGAACATGACCAGATGTAACAAGTTCTGCTCAAGCTCTGTCTACTTCAAAAGATGCATTACCGCTATTTATTTAAAGCCTCAACTTTTAGGAACTCAGTCTGGCTTTATTATACGTTTGAGCTATTTAATCTCTGCTTTTGCTGTTTTTGCTTTGACAAGTGGGGCATTGATAGGCAATAACTACCTAAACATTTGAATTCTAAACCACTATTCCTAAAATATGTAATGTTCTGTTATAATACAATTTAACCTCAGTACAATTAAAAAAAGAAGCGTTATTTTTTTGGGGGGGACCACACCCGGTGACACTCAGGGGTTACTCCTGGCTATTCGCTCAGAAGTCACTCCTGGCAGGCATGGGGGACCATATGGGGAACCGGGGGATCGAACCATGGTCTGTCCTAGGTTAGTGCAGACGCCTTACCTCCAGCGCCACTGCCAGACCCCAGAAGTGTTATTTTTTAAATAAATAAGAATTGCTAGTAGGCATTGGTTCCATTTTATTTTAAAATTTAGAAATAATTGAGAACAACTCATATTTCTTAGGAGGTTGTCTGGACAATCAAATAAGAATCTTTTATTTGGGACCAGTGAGGTGGCGCTAGAGGTAAGGTGTCTGCCTTGCAAGTGCTGGCCAAGGAAGGACCATAGTTTGATCCCCGAGTGTCCCATACTTCCCCCTTAAGCCAGGGGCATTTTCTGAGTGTTCACCCAGGAGTAAGCCCTGAGCATCAAACGGGTGTGCCCCCCCAAAACAAATAAACAAACAAACAAAAAAGAATCTTTTATTCAAAATACATATCAGAGTGTCTTACTAATAGTGTAGTGCAATGGGAGCTTAGTATTTATTTTTATTGTAAGTTTGATGATAATATCTGTGTTTTCTCATTGAGAAATATAACTTCAAACTTCTAACATAGTATTAACTAAATACATAGAACTTAAATTTGGATCTTAGGAGTATTCACTCAGCCAATCTACTAGGCAATCTACTAACTACTAGAAAAACCAAACATTTAAATGAGGAATTTTACCATTGAATAGATTATTTAATTAGGATTTGTAGCAAGGAAGCCAGCTACTCACATTTTAAATTGTTTTTATTTTCCAGCGCTTTTAGCTTTTGGATAATGATTCTTGTTTAAAGCTTGCTTATAATGTATTCCCATTAAAAATAAATTGATACTAGAAAGCAGTTGTGTACTTTTTACTATGTTCAATCTCATTTCATTTTTAGATACCTACAGCACTGGCTCTCCTTATAAACACTTTTAATACAGATGTAAGTAATTTTACTTGCTTTGTTCTCTACATAAACTATACAATACTATGAATATTCTAAATTTTCTTTTTACTCAAGCAAATATATATCATCAATTTAGATACAGCATCTTTCTTTTGAACAAAGACATACTATTCTGCATATTGTTAAGCATAATTTATTTAATCACTGTCTTATAACTACTAATGCATTTTATATTATTCCTATATATTTTATCCTTAGGAAAATATAAGTATTACATTGCCAATCTATTAATATTTTTGTACATAAAAACAGAACACAACAAAAAAATGACATGAAAATATCAAATTAGATTGAACTATTCTCCTTAAAACAACATAAAAAGTAAATAGCAAAATTATACTCCATTATTTTAGTAAATAACAAGCTATTAAAGCTAATAGAAACAAAACTCTCAGGAGTCTTAGGTCAGGATGAAGTGACTGATAGCATTTGAAAGCATTAGTGGCTTTTGAAGAGGAACTAGCAAATGTATCCCATGTGTGATCTGCCCTTAAGGAGAATTGAAGATGGACCTTCTTTTAATGAACTCTGTAGTAATGGAAAACAAGAACATTTTACTAAGTGACTTAGTCTTTATTTTAGCCATGAACATAGTTAAAGTACTAAGATTCAGACTGTAAAATATATAAAAGGGAAACATAGTTTGAGGCTATATTAATAAAGTGTTACCAGAATAAATTTCCAGGCTTTTCCATGACACAAAGTCATGCTCAATGTTTTATTCAGAACAATATGTGTGTGTGTATCACTATTTATTTTTTGAAATGATTGTGTGCCAAAATTTACACTACTGTTTAAAGTTGCAAGCCTATCATCCTTTGAAAATTCTTGACATTTCAAATTACTCAGCTATTCCCTATCTTTTGTTTTTCTGGTCTCCCTTAACCCATCTTTCCTTCCCAGCTTTACTTCTTTTGTTATCATGATAGAAAACATGAGTACTGTTGGATATGAAATTATAATAGGTCCATCTGGTTTTAATCTTTCCAGTGTTAGTTTTCTGGGTGTATGACTGTTCCTTTTCCATTCCATATGATTTTGTTAGGATAGCTATTATGGTTCCACCTCCATACCCTTTACTATTTTTACATGAATCCTTACTCTCTGTCTCTCATACCGCCCCCCTCACACACATTGGCTGATATTTTGTTCAATCTAGGCCAATCACACTTCAGTGTGAATATGTGCAATTGTTACTAAGGGGAGTAATACATAATGATTGAATCTAAGTCAAATCTAATGTCAAATCTGGTAACATCTTATTATACCACTCTAAAGAGATCATTCTTGACTGGGGCCAAATCCATAGAACAGTGAATAAGATGTCTGCCTTGCATATTTCTCTCCTGAGATTTGATTCTTGGCACCTGATAATATCTTGTGAACTAGCCAGGAGTGAGCCCTGGACATAGAGTTGGGCGTAAACTCTGAACACCACAGCATGTGGCCCAAAACTCAAAAAACAAACAAACAAACAACCATTATCCTGTAGCTCTCAGGGGTCCTCAAACTTTTTAAACAGGGGCCCAGTTCACTGTCCCTCAGACCATTGGAGGACCAGACTATAGTAAAAACAAAAATTATGAACAAATTCCCATGCACACTGCATACATCTTATTTTGATGTGAAGAAACAAAACAGGAACAAATACAATATGTGGCCCACGGGCTGTAGTTTGAGGACCACTGTGTCTAGATTCAAATATTAGGTCATTATATTTCCTTAAGTTTTCTAAGCACTCCCTACCATTTGGTTATCCTCAATATCTTCCTAATAATATTTTTGGTATTTTAAAAGAACTTTTGATCTTAGATAAATTTTACATTGAATAGATTAAGCACCAAAAGAACACTCATGATTATTTCTCCTACATACTCAAAAAGAAGTTCAACATATCAGAGCAGATGACAGAACTTACTGTCACAACCATAGAATATAGTTTCATTGCAACCACATTGCAATGGAAAAATAAACAAAAAAATACAAAGACAAATATTACCGATATCAGACTCCTTCATCCTGCACAAGTTTACATAATACTGTTTCCCATTTTTTAATTATACACTCAACTTCTTCCATCTGCACACTGTCCTGCAGCAAAAACTATTTTGTGTGTATGTCATATTAATATTTTTTCTTCTTCATTTTTGGGGGCCACACTCAGTGGCTTTCAGGGATTACTCCTGGCTATGTGCTCAGAAATCACTCCTGGCTTGGGGGACCATATGGGACACTGGGAGATCAAACCATGGTTTGTCCTAGGCTAGCAGGCATAAGATAGTCGACTTATACCCTGCGTCAAAACTGCAGCCCCCATATTTTTTCTTCTGATTACATGCTGGTTCCCTTTTAGTTTATCAAACTCAATTCATCATAGGTCAATACTCCCAACAAAGCTCTTAACTCCCCAGGATATATAAGTATCTAATTTCTTTGACTAATCTGTTAGCATATTATTTAACAGAGAGGACAAATATTTAGAAGTCAAAAGCAAATAAAAAGTCAAACAAAAGAACAGTAAGAGAAAGGAAGCAGAAGTTGAGAGTTGTTGAGATATTGTTTTCTGGATTATAGGTTTTAGTATTTTAATTTGAATTGAATGCCTTTTGTATCTCTTTTATCACAATTATTCATTTCTGTTATTTGTATTCCTTATAATAGTGGGAAACAAACAAAATAAACAGTTTCAGTCTATATCAGGGATCTGTTTAATATTCTGTTCATATTAGGGACCTTGAAATTGTTTCAGAGAGTACCTGAAATGTTCTCAAATGCACTTTCATTTTCTGTTCTTTCTTTAGGAAATTGTTCTTTATCTACTTATAGGGAATAAAATACTAATTGATAATACATTTTATTCTCTAGTTTTTCCATTCATTTTAATTACTTTCAATAATTTCTCTCATTTTTATTACTTCACTTATTTCTGTTAAATGAGAATAATTTAGAATATAATTTATATTCTAAGACCAATAATATTATATTATATGCACAATATAAGGACTCATCATTATGCCAAGACTATCCTTCTAATATTACTCAGGACAATTTTGATAGGCAATTGTGAACTCAGATGCAGAAGGCACTGATCTGGCTAAGGTTGGCACATATTTGTTTTTATTGCACTATTGGAGCAGTAGGTATTTGATTATGCAATTCAATGCATTAGGTTTCTTGGGTCCCTGAGGACACCTGATCTCATTCATACCCTGTCTCCTGTCCTTGAGCCTCTTGATTCAAATTGAACATTACAACTTTGATATTACTTGCCTGTTTCCTTTTGTGATGCTTAATAGTTTGCATATGCTAAGTAAACAGAATATAAACAATTGAAGTTTCTGAAGAACACTGGGAGGGTGATCAGTCTCATAGCCTTAGAGTACAAAGTGTGGCTATTTTGTTTGTTGTGCTTTAACAGTAGTCCTTCTCTTGTGATAAATTTTATGCAGTACTGTGCACCAAGTTAGTTTTTATGTCAGTCTTAAGTAACCAAAACTAATGATATTTTTAAAGTAAGCAAAAACATTCTCAAAACCAACAAAACCATTCCAAGGACAGGAAATGCAATGTAAAATATTAATTTTATTTTACTTTCTACATGCTAGCAGATGCATGTAATATTTCTTCAGACAGTAGATACCAGAGTAAACATCTGGTAGACTTCAACTGTGAAGTAAAATTACAATCATTAGTTACAGAGTCTTATCTTACCCCTTGCCTGTATAGTCAAGTAAGTCTATGTTACAACATATGAATATGAAGTATAATAAATCCCAGCTAAATATCCATTGCCAAGAATTGAGAAAAATCACTGAAAAAATCTGTTTTAAGATTTTAAATATCAAAATACAATCCATAAATCAGCCCCTACCTACTTACTAATCACTTGTTATGATTTTTTATGGTTATATAAAATGGAATTTTTCTTTAGATGTCAGCCAAAAATTCTCACATTAGTTCAAACATTTGTAATTTCTTAACTATAATATATAATGATTTATCAATAATTCCCTTCTAGAATATTCACTCATTGAATTTTGTTCATCAATAAATTCCTAGAACCTGAGAATGAACAAATATATAAAAGGCTCAGATCCATATTTGTTGAATGTACTAATAATGCTATATAAGAATGAGAGATAGAATATATCATGCAGGGGCTGGAGAGATAGCATGGAGGTAAGGCATTTGCAGAAGGTCATTGGTTTGAATCCCTGCATCCCATATGGTCTCCTGAACCTGCCAGCAGTGATTTCTGAGCATAGAGTCAGGAGAAACCCCTGAGCACTGCTGGTTGTGACCCAAAAAACAAAAAACAAAGAAAAAGAATATATCATACACTCACATATAAATTAATCACTCACAACTCTTTGTTTTATACTTTCATTTTATTGAAATTTTTGTGATCTACAAAACACATCATATTGAATTTTAGATATTCAGTGAATCAGGCTATTCACACCACCAGTGTCAACCTCCCTCCACTAATGATCCTAGAGTGCATCTTCTACCACCACCCTTTGTCCCATGGCCTGACAGTATAACAGATCCATTTCAGTTTAGATCATTAAATTTTAGGCCTTTTGATTCTATTGCTGTTGACTTTGACCTGAATATTTAGTTCTGTCTTTTTCTTCCACAAATAAAGATATAGGGAAAACTATATTTACATAATAAAATAAGAATATTTACATATGTAATATTTCTATTACATAAGAAAATAAGAATAAAGCAATAATAATTATACCCATTAAAGTAATACAGCAAAAGAAATATAAAAAGGAAGTATACATATCCCCTTTAAGTCTTTTGAAGTAGTCTTGGAGGAGGGGGATAAAATCCAGAGCACAGCTTGAGCCTGTGACATGATCTTGTGGAGTTTGAAAATGACTCCCAGCAGTCATGGATCAGGAAATATCCTCAAGCTGGGGATCTCTCATAAACTGAATATGGTAGTAAGCAACAGTCCACCATGAAGGGAGATGAGAGAAAAGGGCCTGTTGAGAATAAATCTGAAGCAGTGGGGTGATAGCTTCTTCCTGAGCTCAGAAGGTGTCTTTTCACTTTGTGAGCTGGTTAGGGTAGAGGAAATGTTCTGTTTCCTGAGGAGTTAACTGAGGGGAAAAACGTTAAATAGGAAGAAACAGATCAGGGGTGAGAAAATGAAAGGATAAAAAGGAATTGTAGGAACCAGAGCAGTAGCACAAGAGGTAGGGTGTTTGCCTTGCATACACTAACCTAGGAACGACCCATAAGGTTCCCCCAGCCAGGAGTGATATCTGGCCATTGGAAGGACCAGGCATTGTGCAGCAGTTTGGGCACTCAGGCTCAAAAAGATTAGACATCACTGATCTATACTATATACATATATAAAGCACGCTGGCAGTTTCAAAATTAACACTGGTGGGAAGAAGAGTTGCCTGCAATTTCCCAAAGTCAGCTCCTCTTGTGCTGTGTGGGGGTTGGGGAAAGCCTGGGGTTCCCTTTAAACTCCTTTTTGCACCATCTTGATCACCCCATGGGTGTGTGCCTAATGATAGCCCTGGAGTACAAGAGGAAGAAGATGGAAGGCTGTTGGGGTGGCCCAAGTCCCCAAACCCCCCTAAGCTTGGTAAAAAGGCCTTTGGCATGGAGGCCTGCTATTCCCCATGCTGGCCAAAACTCCTGACTTCCAGAAGAGGAAAGAGTTCCTTAATGAGCTAGAAGCCTGGAAGTTCACCAGTCCCCCACCCCCCCAACCCTCCCCCTTGAGCAGGGTGGGGGTTGAAGAAAGCCTGGAATCCTCTTTAAACTTTTCCTGGGCACCCAACTCCATGACTCCCTGGGCATGTCTCGGAGGAATGGGATAGAAGGCTGTTGAGTTAGTCCAAGCCCACAGCCCCCCTAAGTTGGTAAAAAGGCCTTTGTCATGGAGGCCTGCTATTCCACCTTGCTGGCAAAAACTCCCAGCTCCCAGAAGAGGAAAGAGTTTCTTAAAGAACTAGAAGCCTGGAAGTTCACCAGCCCCACCCAGACCCTCCCCCATGAGCAGGGGGAGGTTGGAGAAAGCTTGGGCTCCCCTTTACACTGCTCATCAACACCCACCTGGATGGCCCCTGGGCATGTGCCCAGGGATAGCCCTGGAGTCTGGGAGGAAGAAGATGGAAGGCTGTTGGGGTGACCCAAGCCCTGCAGCCTTCCTAAGCTTGGTAGCCAGGATTGATATCTGAGCACATAGACAGGAGTAACCCCTGAGCATCACTAGGTGTGGCCCCAAAACAAAAACAAACAAACAAACAAAATACATTTTTGGGGCCGGAGCAGTGGCACAAGTGGTAAGGTATTTGCCTTGCCCGTGTAAGCATAAGATAGACCACGGTTTGTTCCCTCAGTGTCCTACATGGTCCCCCAAGTCAGGAGTGATTTCTGAGTGCATAGTCAGGAGGAACCCCTGAGTGTCACTGGGTGTGGCCAAAAAAAACATATGAAAGTTAGTCAACGTTAATGAAAACATATCATATTATCAGTAGACGCAGAGAAAGCATTTGACAATGTCCAAAACTCATTCATGATAAAATAAACTCTCAACAAGATGGGAATTGCAAGAACTTTCTTCAATGTTATTAAAACCACTTACAAAGCCCACAAAAAACATTTACTTTTAGCTTTTCTCCTAAGATCTGGCACAAAACAAAGTTGCCCACTCTCCAGCACATCTATTCAATATAGTACTGGGAGTACTTATAGTAGCAATTAGTCAGGAAAAACGATATCTGGCTTCCAGATAGTTACAGAAGAATTTAAACTATTACACTTTGCAGATGGTACAATACTTATAAAAAGAAGTCATTAACTTGCTTATACATAAACGGATATGGAAAGTATACCAAGTGAAATGAATCAGAGGAATAGAGATAGATATAGCATACTCACACTTTTTTGTGGGATATAAAAATAGTATAGTAATAATATTAAAGCCAATAGAGAAGAGGTGGAATGGTCTATGATAGAAAATTTTCCACGACAAAGGATCACAGTTAAGGTAAAGAAGAGAATTCTGTGAAAATGTTTAGTTGGAAATAAACACACTGGACAAGAATTGGTGCTGAAAGGAGATTAAGTGATTTGCATGATACCCTTTAAGTAATTATATTTCACAGCATGTGTTTATAAGAGAAAAAGTGAAGAGACAGAGGGTGTATGAAAGTGTCTGCATAGAGGTGGGCAGAAGGTTGGAAAAAAACTAAGGAAGGAAGTAAATTGGAGACACTGGTGTTATTCAGTGGTAAAGGGATAGGTGTTAGATATTGTATGACTAAAACTCAATCATGAACAATTTTTTAACTGTAACTCACCATGATTTCATAACAATTAATTTTAAAGTATGGGTCCTCATATGAGCACTGTGTGCCTCTCACCCTGTAGAAGATTGGGAATGTTTTCTTAGTGATAGTCTTGAACTCTTAGTTCTAGTTCTTTTAGAACAAACACAGGGGCCTCATGTTGTCACTAATCATTTCTATTAATAAAAATATCTGTGCTCTAAATAAGGGATCACAAACTCGCGGCCAGCGGGCCGTTTGCGGCCCTCTGTACAACATTTTGTGGTCCGTGACCAGCCTTCAAATATCACAGTATTCGCAATTATTCTCTTACCGAATAATCGCAAAAAAAAAAAAAATCGCATTAAACATTCTCATACCCCGAGCAGTTCCGTTCAGGGTATGCAAATGTTTAATGCGATTTTTTTCTTACCAATGCGATTTTTTATTGCGAATATTCGGTAAATGAAATCTCTTATGCGGCCCTGCCTCACCCCGACTTTGCCTCCTGGTGCTCCCAGGTAAATTGAGTTTGAGACCCCTGATCTAAATAAAAATGTTAAAATATTTAAGTACAATCTAAAGTTCATATACAGAAGTCTTATAAACTGTCATGACAATATTTCATCTCATGAAATAGAAAATAATCAAGAAAGATGAACTTCCTCTTTCCTTGCATCCTTCATCTTCTAACAATTCAATGAGGCACTATGTATTGGAGTCTGTTGATAGAAATGTAGGGAGTCAACGGTTAGGAATTATTACATTAAACATCACAATAAATCATAATTTTACATGAAATAGTATGAATATATAGATTAACTACCAGAGTCATTAGTATTGAAATAGAATTTTGACTCTGCTATTTGATGAGTAAACGCCTTCTATTTAAATTCTTTCTTACCTCAGTGTTCTTGCTAAGTTTCACTATTGTAAAATCAAGAATAAATGGAATAAAATTATAATATAACTCTTTCTTGACAACATTCTCTGTCAGTGTTCAAGTCTAACATTTTTATTGTCTAGAAAGTTGGTAATGCAATCAAGACTTGCTGGAAGCATTTGCTTGCCTGCATTTTCACCACATGACTTGTAGCAAGGAGCACTGGTGACTATTTCTGTAATGTTTACAAACTGGTAAAACAGAAAATCTTTGTAAACTGTTGTACTTCTTCTAAATTATCATATTTTATAATCACTGCTAAAGTATATTAAGGAAGCTCACAAGGGGGGTTCTCATCTTATTTGATGAAATTGGGTAAAGACTATAAAAATTCAAACTTTATAAAATGTTTTTCATTTCCTTATTTTGTTTTGTTCTTTTTAATTTTTAAAGCATCGTGATTTACATAGTTATTCATGGTGGAATTTTAGTAAACTATGTGCAAGCTGCAAGTCCATCACCAGTGTCTACTTACAGCCACAAAGGTTCCCATGTTCACTCAACCTAACCAGTCACTCACTTAAACCCCAGCCTGCAACCCTAACAGGCACCTTAAGTTTTGTTGTTGAAGTTTAGATTTATTTTTAGTACTGTGGGCTCTGTGGTTTGGGTAGTCAGCTGTGCTGCTTCTTTACAACATCTGGGTATGCTGATCTCTTTGGCACCTGTTCCTTGTTGATTCCTATCTATCTCTTTAATTTTCTCCTAGACTTCTTGCCATCTTTACCCTCACTATACTCTGTGGTAAAAAGTGAAATAGTCACCCCCACCCCATGATCAAATATTGTATGCTCTCATCCAGTAATTCTATATACCATATATAATTGAGGTCAACCAAATTTGTACTCCTTCTTTTGGGTTACCACATTTTTACTATCTTCCAGGCTTCCTCTTCAAGCCCATCTTTTCTTTTGAACATGATTTTCCCTTGTTTGATTCTGTAGTTTTGCTTGCATTTCCACTGGAGAAGTATGCGCTCTCTGTTAAGCATGCACTTTTCTCTTTCTCTCCCTTTCTCTTATTCTAAGTTTAAAAAAAAAGCTATCTTCAATAATCTCAAAAAAATTACCTCAATCATCCAGGTTCATCGATATTGCAGCAAATCTCATAATTGCATTTTTCTTTACAACTGCATTGTATTCTCTTGTATATATATGCCACAACTTTTTTTTCTTTTTGGTTTTGGGGTCACACCTGGTAGCTCTCAGGGGTTATCCTGGATCTATGCTCAATAGTCGCTTCTGGCATGCTCGGGGGACCATATGGGATGCTAGGATTTGAACCACTATCCTTCTGCATGCAAGGCAAACGCCCTACCTCCATGCTATCTCACGGGTCCCAGCCACATCTTTATTAATTTATGATTATTTATAAATTTATTATTAATCATTGGACATCTAAGTTGAATTCATATCTTAACTATTTATTAGGTGCTTCAATAAAAAAAGGTCTGCATATGACTTTTTGAATGAATGATTTTGTGTCCGAGGGATAGATAATCGAAAGTGGAATTGCCGGCCATATTACAGCTCATTTCTTAGTTAATATTTTTTAAAACTTTCCTTATCTTGGGGCCAGAGCAGTGGTGTAGTGGTAGGGTGTTTGCCTTGCATGAGGCTGACCCAGAAGGACCACTGTTCAATCCCCTGGTGTCCCATATGGTTCCCCAACCAGGAGAAATTTCTGAGCACTAGCCAGGAGTAACGGGTGTTGTCCCAAAACAAAACAAACTACAACAAAAAAAATCCCCAAACTTTATCTATTTACTGATTGGTTGATTGGTTTTTGGACCACATCCAACAGTGCTCAGGGGTTACTCCTGGCTCTGTACTCATAAGTAGCCCCAGGCAGGCTGGGAAACCACATGGGAGGCCAGAAATCAAACCAGGTCCCTCGTGGGTCGGCTACATGCAAGGCAAACAACCCACTACTGCGCTCTCCCTCAGGCCCCTTACTTCTTAGTTTACTGATATATTTACATACTGTTTATAATTAAGGCAACATTTCTCTACCAGTGCATGAGAGCTCCTTTTCATCATAACCCTGCAAATACAGAATGATGCCAATAATCAAAATAATCAAAATTTTTACCTTATCTATGTCCCTTTATGATTCTTGTTGGGACACCAATCTGATCAGTCTTTTATTTATATTTTTTGAGTGAGTGTGCACATCCTCCCCCAATATCGTCCTTCTTCCTGAAAGCCTTGCTTGTAACCATGTCTACAAACATATGCACGATGTTTGAAAGCAATTGGCTCCATAGACTCACTTTTTAGCAAGATATAACTGAACCATAAAATATTATGGCTACACAGCCCATACAGCTAAATCTGGCCATCTAGGGAGGAAAAAAATGGGCCAAGCTCCTTCTCCACCAAAGCCACATTTACTGTCTCCATCATCCAGAATCACTATTTTTTCTGATGGACCTGCCTTATCTATGTTCATCTGTGATTCCCTTCTGGAACACCTATCTTACCACTTCTCAGCTATGCTGGTCTTTCGATTGATCTCTCTAGGGTTTTGTAGAGCTTGTGAAAGCACCCTCCCCCAATTATCTTCTTTCTTTCTGGAGTCCTGGCAGATGAATACATGCCATAAAAGTTATAGGATTAAGAAAAGTTATTTGAATATCTGAACAACTTCATTTGTTTGATATTATCATCCCTAAAGGAACAATATAGCAGAATGGAGAGTTAACAACAAGAGCTTATTAAACCTTTTGCCACTGTATTAATGACTTCATTAGAGATAACATAATTTTCACAAATGTACTTCCTACTGTATTTTTCTTGTTTTTTTCTTTATTCATTCATTATTTTTTCTTCTCTGCCATTTTATATTTTATTCTTTCTTTTTTAAATAGCTTTGCTTTCACATATCTAGAAACAAATATATGATCTATTATGTTAACTATATGATGTGTTTCTTTAAATAAAATGTTAATTTTAAGAAATATTTGTATATTTATTTTTATTCATTGTCATCATTAAATTTTTTTTAATAAATGAGTATTTAGGGATTGAAGCAAAGGTATACTGTGTAAGACACTTGTCTAGTACATAGATGGCCTGTGTTCAGTACTTGGCACCATATATAGTACCCTGAGCCCACCATGAAGGGTGCCTGAATACAATCAGCAGTAAGACCTTAGCAATGCCATGTGTGACCAATGAATACAATACAATACAATAAAACAAAATAAAATAAACTAGGGAAGCCTCGGGAAAGACATGCACCTCAACTCCTATACAAACTCTTGGAAACCATCATAGATGTTTATTAAGTCTTCAATATTTTTCTTCTGTCCTTTGATCTTGCATTCAAACTCAGCTAATTCCAGTTGAAAGCACTTATATTTCCCAAAATAACAAACAAACTAGAGCAAAACACCTGGAAGTTTCCAGAAAGATGAACAAGAAGATGTGTCTCTAATTTTTTTTAATGATCGTGTTCCCCAGAAAATCACTCTATGGATGACAAAACAATGCTTGTGTTTGAAAATGACCCCATTGTATACCTGGCACAAAGAGCACATTATCATTTCACTTTACTTTGGCAACTACCGAGTGACTACATGGCCTCCCTAGAGAACTAAAATATTCTCAAGATTACAAGCAGAGTTTCACTGCCTGCATGTTATTTTAGTTTCAGATACATCCTGTTTCTGCTTTTCATTTGTAATAGATGTAAGAAAATCATATAATTTTCTGGAGAAAAGCAAGATTTTAGAAAAGCAATCACAAATATTGTTGCATATTTTTACATAGATAAGTACAAAAGACAATGTGAAAATAAATAAGAAAAGACTAATCCTACCTTCAAATTGCTTTTAGTTTTTTTATATAAAAGCTCATAGAACAATATTAAATTCTGCAACAGAAAAATTTAATAAATTGGTAAGGTCAAAGAGAAAGATATGTGGGTTATTTTATTCCTGCAAATTTTATGAAAAAGTGATGTTATGCTTATAAAATATTAACTTAGATATTGCTATCCATTAAAAGTAATCTAATTTAATTTAAAAATGTCAAACATTTTATATAAAATGATATTTTATGCAATTATAAGTAAATTTTGGGATAAATTAGAGTAATAAAATAAATTGCACTTTATTTTGTTCTAAGGAATTTAGGCCACATCTTAGTGGCCTAAGATGTTTAGTATATATTCCTTTCTTAATGCTCAAAGGTCATTTCTGACACTGTTTAGGGGACCATATGCCATGCTATGGACTGAACTTGAATTACTGCATGTAAGACAAGCAACTTTACCCCTGCATTATCTCTTTGGTGTCTGCATTTTTAATTTGATTTTAAAGCACCTATTGTAATATGCTAGCAATATACCCTTAGGGAACCAGAATTGCAATGAAGAAAAAAGTCTGCACTCCTTTGTTCATTGCTGTATGATACACAATAGCCTGAATCTGTAAACAGAGCAAGTATTTAAGAAGAGTATGTTGATAATAATTATGTGACACCTACACAATGGAGTACTATACAGCTATTAGAAAGAAATGACATAAGGAAATGTACTTATATATGGATAAATATGGAGAGTGTTGTGCTAAGTGAAATGAGCCATAGCGATAGGGATAGACATAGAATGATAGCAGTCTTAAAAAAAAAGAATGATAGCAGTCTTGTGGAATATTAAAAACACTGTGGTAATAATATTTAAAGAAAATAGAAATGAGAGCCAAGAGGACTGGTCCATGGTAGGAAGTTTGCCGTAAAGATCAGGATAATTTAATTAATGGCAGAGAAGAAAAAGCACCACTATGAAAATAATAGTTGGAAATGATCACTCTGAACAAGAACCTGGTGCTGAAAGGGAAAGTGATGTGCATAATGTCAGTAATCATATTGAAAGTTTAAAATGAATAAAAGCAGTAGAAAACCAGAAAGACTGAAAAAGATGTCTCCCATAGAAGAAGGAAGTGGTGGTAGGAGGAAGCTGGAAGCAAACTGGAAACTTAGATGGTGGGAATATGCACTGATGAAGGGATGCGTGTTGGATACTGTATGACTGAAACTCAATCATGAACAACTTTTTAACTGTATCTCATGTGAGTTAATCAAAAATTTATATAAAAAGTGAGAATTTAAGGCCTCAAAGATAATATAGGAATTAGGGAAATACCTTACACATAGTAAATTTTATCCCTAGCACTGCATAGACTCCTAAGTACTGACACTTGTAGCTCTATAAGTTCCCTAAGCATTGTTACACTTAGCACTGCTTGAGAGTCTTTGCAAAAGAAAACAATTTATTTTTATCACTTTGAAAATGCCATAATATTTCCAATCTATAGACAGTTATACAAGGAAATTATCAACTGCCTTCAAAAATTTATGTTTATTTATAATATCCAATTTGGCACAAAACATAAATGGAGTTTCTTAAATTATGCACCATGGGTTGGTGCATAAGCATATTAGTATATACTGCAATCATTTACTATCATGCAATACTATATTTAATTTAATACTAAATCCCTTAATAAGTTCCACAATGAATTTATGTAATAGAAAAATAGTTTATATAATAACAAAAAAAGAATATCTCTTCTTCCCTTATTTGGACAGCAATTACAGCTTCTCTTTCTTTTTTTTCTGAATTACCACAACAGAAAGTTCTGTGCTTTCCAGAATATCACTGCAGTGGGGTACAGTTGGGGAAGGAGATGTTTCATGTAAATCACTGGGTCATTTTAGCTACTACAAAATGCAGCCACAGTTTGCTTGCTTAAGGGTCTCAACCAGATGGATCAGATTAGCATTTGTGAACTACAGTTTGCACTGGCTACCAGAATGTAATTTTGGATGTAGTTCAAAGGGTTGTCTTTGATCTATGAAGTTGTGTGCATTTTAAGCCAGAAACGATTAATCCCAAATCACCCACGTGGACAATATGAAGTGGGGAACTGTTATTGAAGTTTTGTGCATCATAATTCAATTTAAGTACCTTACTAAGTTCATTAAGATGTCACTACCTGGGAAATTTAACTGAAATTTTAGTCCTCTCTTGTCAGATGGATGGCATAATATAGATGATAAAGGTATAACTCATCATAACATACTATTGCTGGTACTCAAAGACAGACTAGAATAAAATTATTTAACATATTTGCTTGAATATTTTATTTATGTCACTGAAGAAGGTAAATTTTATAAAAACCAAGAATATATGTTTAATATCATATACTGTGTTAGAGACACAAAATACACACAATATACAAAATGTTGTATTATAGTTTATATTTATAGTTCCAAAGACATTTAGTCTGGGTTTCTAATACCACACACACCACACACCACAAACACCCCAGATAAACTATATAGATATTTTTTACATGTTGAAGAAACAGTTAGATTGTAGCTGAGACGTAGCTAAAAAAGTTGAAAAGCTCATAGCACGTTTAAATTTGATCAGCTCTGGTACCTAAGAATTACTAGGTGTGAATGACAAATCCATAAAAGTAAGATCTCAGATAATCATCACAAAGTTAAAAAGAAGAAAGTCACATGTCATTTGGATAAGCATATTTTGAAGTATTGTACTGAACTTTAATTTAACCAAGGACTCTATTTGCACAATTAACCACATTGAGATATTAACTATTTATTTATTAAATTATCAAATAAACACATTGTTCTGGGCTTAGTTCAAACAAAACAATAAAGTTTTGAAACAAATTTTGAGTTCAGATAAACCATGTATTATCTAGCATGTGCATACTACTATGACATTAATATCTGAAGAATATTTAAAGAATAATGAAAGACTAGGGAAGCCAAAGAAGAATTTAAGGAACAATGAAATTTAAAATGGATTTGAAGAACAAAAGAAGACATATTAAGCAGAATGGAAAGAAGAAGTAATGCACTGTGAAATCATTGTCTGGATTTGAATCATAAAATAATCTTGAAATATACTATCTAAATTAATCCTGAGATATATTAGGATAACTGTACATTAAACTGAGCTATTCAGCTATATTGAGCTCAATTGCCTAATATCTTTTAAAATAGATACAATAGTGTCTACTCCAAAGAGTTGTTTGGGACTAAAATAATGTCATCTACATTAAGTCTTTAGAACATTTGTAATTGATATTACTGGGTTATGTGAATTATCAGCATATGTTCCAGAATTGAAAATATTTGGGCCCTTGATTTCAGAGAAAGGACTAGAACATCAAGAAATGAGACTGTTGAGTAAGTTGGGTCAAACAATACCCAAACTTAACTATAGGTTATGCTAAAAAATTGGAAATTTATAAAAAAAAAAGAGAGATGATAATGCAACCTTGAGGCATACTAGTTATGCAATTTAGTATGTATACTAGCAAAAGAATGTTAGCAGCAATGGAAAGAATAAGTCACTAAATGACATTCATTACAAGTGAAGATAATAGTTTACAAATTGCTACCATAATCATAGATGGGTAACACTAAGGGAGACTCACTGCATTTTCCAAGTTTTTTAATGAAAATCTTAAGATATGCAAATTTTATTTTAGCAAAATAAGGAGAGAGGAGGAGAAATTACATAGCAAGAAAAATAAAAATTACATAGGAAACAGGCAAATGTATTTTTACTTGCCCTCGCCTATAAAATACTCACTCTAACTTATCTCTGAAACCCAATTTGAATCTCCCTATCTTGAATTCTCTAAGGGACAACAAAATGTTTGTGACCCATTTAAATCCTAAGGGAAATGAACAAATATGTAGACCTAAATATATCCAGAAACTGAAAAAAAAATCTTTGTTTAATTAAGCTCAGAAAACTTGTATAACACAAGTTGCTCTAAAAAGTAAAGAAAGATGCTTTCTGTAAAATAACAAATGTGAACCAAGAAGGCAGAAAGAAAAATGACATTAAATTTTACTAATAATACTCAGAGATAATAGAGATAAGGGCTGGGAAGGAGCAGCTCAAGATATAAAGCTTACCACAAAGAGTGGTGTGTGCAGTTAGAGAAATAACAACACAAAGAACTATCATGACAATGGTACTGAGTGAGAGAAATAGAATGCCTGTCTGGAAGTCTGGGATACAGATGGAGGGGACGAGGAAGATGGGAGAATTAGTGGTAAGAAGGTTGCACTGGTGAAGGGGTTGTTCTTTTTTATGACTGAAGTCCAATTAAAAACATGTTTATAATCATGGTGCTTAAATAAAGAAAAAAATTTTTGTGAAATTGGAAGAAGTCTAACTTTTTAAGAATTAAGGACTATGTTAGGAACTCTTAGGAATAAATAGAATAAATATGGGCATAATTTAAACATTAATGTTAAACATGCCAATGTATCATTTTATTTCCCTACTTCAGAAGCAGACAAAAGACAATTATGTGTGTTTGACTTGCTTCTTTTTGAGTAATGCATAATTTCAATGTGCCTCATTCAAATTATTATTACAGTTTTAGAATAAAATTTACAGCTTATTTTATTATATGAGTTTGCAACACTTCTTAAAACCAGATGAAATATTTTTAAAAACCCTACTATACTTTTTTTCATTTTGTGTATGCTGCAACTGTTGCTGGAGGTTAGAGGCATTTCATATATAAATTATATGTAATTTTTTTAGGACATGCATGGAATCCCATTCTCAGGTCTCATAAGTAGGTAGATTTACTCAAGTACTTCAGTATTTTCAAATAAAAGTCATTCTTCCCAGTATATATACCAATTGGCTGCAAACTTTGTGTAAAAGTTATTCAACAATAGGGAAATATAAAAACGAAAACCTCTTTTTACTGAGTTGCAAGGGGTGGGAACACTGAATGGTGATATGACTTTGAATTAAAAGTTGTAATAACCCAGCTGCCTGGCCTGGTCTGGTATAGAGCTTTTCATGCTAAGGCTGGGTAGTGGAAAATGTTAAGGAGAAATTTTCCATTCATCTCACATACTTCACTGCTTAGAAATATGAACCACCTGCAACAGGAGCCCCAGGGGATTAACAAACATTGAGCAGATTATCCATTAATGGCTCAGACCCCCTCCTGTTTGAAATACAACCATTTCCCCCCTCTCTAAACATTTCATGATCTCCACTAATTATTTAGAATTTGTTTGTAATAAATGCCTTATGTTTCCCTATTGAGGCATGCATGTTCGCTCACAAGTTACTTTTTTTTCTATGATGTGAGCACCACAATAGAATTCCAAATGAAGAAAAGATAAACTTTTGATTGAGTTGTGTTCGTTTTTGAAAAGAAGGAAATAGATGTGTTTATTTGGGCTGGATCAAATCACCCCAAACTCCATTTTTTCCAAGTGAATCTTTCTTGGTCTTCACTACCTACAAGAAGTTGCTTTTTGTTCTTTTTCTAATTCTTGGAGATAATCTTACTTGTCACTAGTACAAAACTTTAAGTAACCTATTTAAACCTTATTTGGGCTCCACATAGCCAAACAGTACCTCAAAATTGAGGTGGACAGACTGACCAGCAGAGGGATCCTTCTAACTTCTAGAAGCCATTTTCACCTCAGGTCAATGCGTCCTGAAGGAAAACAGAAGCTCGAGGAAAGGGGAGTGGTCTTTTTTTTTTTTTCAAAATAATATCTTTCTTTAAGTACCATGATTACAAACATGATTGTAGTTGGATTTCAGTCATAAAAGGAACACCCCCTTCACCGGTGCAACATTCCCACCACCAATGCTCCCCACACCCTCTCCCCCAACCCCCTGCCTGTATTTGAGACAGGCTTTCTATCTCTCTCACTCATTAACATAATAGTTGATTGTGTAGTTATTTCTCTAAATGCACTCACCACTCTTTGTGGTGAGCTTCATAGAGTAAGCCGGTTCTTCCAGTCCTCATCTCTTTGGTCCCTGGGCATTATTACAGTAATTTCTTTAATTATTCTTAAAACTCATAGATGAATGAAACTATTCTGTGTCGATTTCTCTCCCTCTGACATATTTTACTCAGCATAATAGTTTCCATGTATAGGAAAATTTCATGACTTCATCTCTTCTGACAGCTGCATAATATACCATTGTGTATATGTACCACAGTTTCTTTAGCCATTCATCCGTTGAAATAGACCTTGATTGTTTGAGACATTGTAAATAGAGCTGCAATGAATATAGATGTTAGAAAGCCATTTTTGTATTGTGTTTTTGTGTTCCGAGGTTATATTCCTAGGAGTGGTATAGCAGGATCATATTGGAGTTCAATTTCTAGTTTTTTGAGGAATCTCCATATTGTTTTCCACAAAGGCTGGACTAGATGACATTCCTACCAGCAATCAATGAGGGTCCCTTTCTCCCCACATCAGCACCAGCACTGATTGTTTTTGTTTTTTGAGATGTGTGCCAGTCTCTGTCTCATGAGGTAATAGCTCATTGTTGTTTCGATTTGCATTTCCCTGATGATTAGTTCCGTGGAGCATTTTTTTCATGTGCCTTGTGGTCATTTGTATTTCTTCTTTGACAAAATGTTCATTTTTTTCTCCCCAATTTTTGATGGGGTTAGATTTTTTTTCCTTTTTAAATTCTGTCAGTACATTGTATATCTTAGATATTAGTCCTTTATCTGATGGGTTATGGGTGAATAATTTCTCCCATTCTGTGGGTGGCTTTTGTATCCTAGTCACTATTTCCCTTGAGGTGAGAGGCTTCTCAGCTTAATATAGGGACAAGGTCTTCCAGACACCACGCAGGGCACTGCCAGACACACTGTTTGAATAAACAGAACACACAGGCCAGCAGTGGGGTTTTCTTTTATTCAGAAGGGCCATTTTGACTCAATGTAATTGCTTCTCTCCAGAGTACACATTTCTCCTTGTCAGTGAGCTCCACCATAACACGTACGAAATGTCAAAATGGAAAAGGCCATACTAAAATGATCAAAATGAGAGTAATGCAGAACCTTCCCATAGTTAGTGAATAGAGATGACAGTTCTGATGATCCTACTAATTTCAGCCACCTATATAGTCTCTCTGATAAGAATTTAGAGATGAAATGTTGAGGATGTTCAATGAGCTGAAAGAAAAAGTGGAATAGAGAATCAATAAGAATAAAGAGGATATGAGAGTAAAAATGATAAAAAAAATTAAGCAGAAATAGCAGTACTGAAAAACCTTGTAAGCAAAATGAAAAGCTCACTAGAAGGCCTCAAGAGCAGTGTAGAAGCTGCTGAGGAAGAATTACTGAGATCAGAGGTGAAGTGCATAATACCTCCCGACAACAAAAGATAAAAAATATCCTCTAAATAAACATAAATGTAATTAATGAACCAACAAATATAGAGCTTGTGAAAGAAAACCCCTATGAGGAAACAATTGTCAAAGACATTATTGCTGGGAAATAGCCAGAGCTGAAGAATAGATGGTCACATATCCTGGATGCTTGAAGACTATCAGCTAAAGAGACACAAATAAAAACACCTCAGATAACATGCATAAAACTGAATCAAACATTTTTCTGCCTACAATAAATAAATTTGAAAAGTCAGAACAAACACAAGATCAAAGTCAAAGGTTGGAAGATAATCAAAGATGAACTACATAACACCTCTTTAAAACATAATTTGGAAAAGAGCCTTAAAAAGAAATGAGCTGAAGATGGAAAATATCTTCAAAATATTAGAGTAGAAATTAGTGAACTATAAAAGCAAATACAATCCAACTGATGCATAAAAGCAATATTGGCTATTTGAAAAATAAACATGATGGATAAAAAATCAGCATGACTCACAAAGATAGAGTATTAACCCCAATAAACTAAATTAAAAATTAAGAAAGGAGATATAACAAGATATAAAAACAGATGCAACAGAGATTACTTGAAATCTTTTCCAAAAAGCTAGTGAAACTAAAAGATATGGATAAATTCTTAGACTTATATAACCTAACAAGGCTGAACCAAGATCC
>PVKC010003721.1:0-37812 GCA_004027635.1 Crocidura indochinensis
GCTAGGGGATCGAACCGCGGTCCTTCCTTGGCTAGTGCTTGGAAGGCAGACACCTTGCCTCTAGCGCCACCTCACCAGCCCCTTTATATATAACACTTTTATTACCTACTTGTTTCATATATATCACCTATAACTCACTTTCATTACAAACAATAGTAAGTATTCAAATAATATAGTTTATTCTTGTGTGTTTCTTCATAGACATGAACGCCTTCATACCAAGAAAAGTGCCTTCAATAGATCTCTGATTTCCAGTTTAAAGGATGTCGATGATTTGGCCACTCTAGAAATTTTAGATGAGGTAAGAAAAACAATAATAAAAGAAACATTCTAACTTTTAAAAATTATAGAGATGACTGGAGTAGGAATATTTCTGATTACAAAGAAGCCACATGGTGGGTTTGTATTTGCAAACTTCCCAATGAACCCACTATTTTAAATTTTATACATATGACTCCAATTTCCAAATTTACTCAGTCTGGTATCACTTATTCCCCTTTGTTGTTATTTAAATTATAAAGGTATGTGTTCCTACCACTATGAGTTGCCGGGGAGAAGAACCTTTCTCTGAATTCTTTCTGCGAGTTCCAAGGAATGATTTACAGTTTGAAGGCGCTCTCCCATAGTGGCCAAGGGGATCTCCTGTTCTGTAGTTAGTGGTGTTCGGTCTCCACAATTCTCCCAGCTTGTATTTTCTGTTGAATCATAGAACACCTGTACTCTCAGAATGAATTTCTTAGAGCATTGACTACTCCTTGGAACTTCTATCCTAGGAGTCTCAGAAGTATTTGTAATGACTCTTGTGAAGATAATCTGTCAATAAATTAAGGGTTGATCTTTTTTATGCACATCCTTCTTTATTCCAAATAATAAGACCATTAGTGAAATCAATAGCCCCTTTCAGTCAATGGTTAGGATCTCTTTCCTACCTTATCAACAGGTTTTTATTTTTTAATTCTAATTATATTTGTCTAAGCATTTCATTCAGAAATGCAGAAAATCAGAAGGCATTTTTCAGAACAGAAGCAGTCATTTGGTAAATTCAGGGTTGCATAAACAACTCAAATACTTAAGCAAAATAATCTCTCGAGAACATCAAACATCTTGCAATCAAATTGTGTTTGCGAGTCAGAGCTTGTCAACACCTTTATGAATCTTCACCTATCAGATTTTCCAATGAGGCGAACTCCTGGATTTAAGGGTTATAAAAAATGCTTTGCTAATGATATTTCTCTAACATATATGTTAAACTATGAGTTGGTTTGTTTTCATTGTTTCTATTTTTGTCTTTCCTTAAACTCTAGATCTTTTTATTCCTCTCTGCCAGATCACATAAACAATAATTTCTTGTGCTACTTAATTAATTCCATATGCTCATGATTTATCATCAGTGAAAATATATTTTTAGAATATTTTACTCGAATCCTTAAGCCTATTTTCTAATAAAAAGCTGGTAAATTCTACAGAGCCATTAAATAACCTTGGTTGGGGGTAAATTACAGACACTCCATGTTCTCTAGTTTTTTCTTCTTGGGTTTATTTTATTTTATTTTATTTTTTGCTTCATTTTGTTGGAAGCAAATGAAGACTTGGTTGCTGACCTGACCTTAGATATTTATTCTCGATATGTCTATTTCTTTCATACCCTTGGTCTATATTACAGATGTTTTATTTATTGTTATTTTTAATTATAATTGAGTATAAATTAATTTTAAGAGCACATTTTTAATTTTATTACAGAATACAGTCTCAGAACAACTTGAGAAATGTTATTCCAGAGATCAGATTTATATCTATGTGGGAGACATTCTCATTGCTCTTAATCCTTTTCAGAATCTTGGTCTTTATTCTACAGAGGTAGGTTGTATTGCCTGCACTCATTTACTTTGTGTAAATAACTATACTATGCAAACACCTAAATGGACTTATATGATGCAAAAGTAAATTTTATCAACTATCTTAAATAAGCAGTTAAATGGTGTTTGTAAGATACTGAAGTAGAAAAGCAAAGAAAAACCAATATGGATACAGTTTGTAGTCTTTCTTTTTCTGAATTTATATAGCAGAATGTTAATTGCATTCAGTCACTGGTAACTGGGCTTTATTTTGTCCTATCAATGAGCAGATGCCTAAAGGTATATGTACTTTATCTCTAAAACAATGTAGTAGACTCATGAATATAATTACATTATTTGTCTAAGTAATATATAATTTAATGGACTTAAGCGTCACTATAAGTTAAAAATTTCTTTTTGTATGTTGTATTTTTATATCAGATATTTATATTTTATGAATACAAATATATTACCATTTATTATTCAATCCCAAATAATTTAAGTATTTAAATAATTTGGTAATTAATTTTTCATTTTTAATTGGACCATGCCTTTTTCAACTAGTTGTGTACTTTAGAAAATTATTTTGCTATCATGTTTAATAGTTACTCTTTATGTAAGAAAATAATATTCTGTCATCTTCTACCACCTAAACATTTATTTTAAAACAACGATAAATTTATGAATCCGAAGATATAATAGGCTTTAGTGAAATTCTGTCAAATAGCTGTGATATTTAACAACTTATATGAATACGTTTAAGTGATGTTAAAGAAAAGTTAACTCGTGTTAGATATTATTATTATATCCAAGAAATAGTAAATAAAATGATGTCTTAGATCAGAATGATAGTACAAAGGTTAAGCACTTGACTTTAATGCAACTGGTCCTGGTTTAATCCCTGGCACTGCTTATGACCCCCCCTCTCAAATTCCAGAAGTGATCCTTGAGCATAAAGCCAGGAATAAGTACCATTGGATATGGTCCCAAAACCAAAAATAAAAATATATATGTTGCTTTAGTACACCTTCTTAATTAAAAACATAGTAGCATTTAATAATCTTGAGTTCTTTGTGATTCCAGTGTGATCACAATATATCATAATATGTTTTGGACTGTCTTGTATCAGATTTTGCTTTACATAATTGTGCCTGATTTGTGCATCTGTGTAGTATGTGTGTGACATTTGGTGGCATAAGATATTATTTTGCTTAAAAAGTCGAGGAATACATGAATATAATCAAGGGTTTTAAGCAAAAGAAAAAAACCCTACAAAATATTCTTTTTAAACTTTAGCATTCCAAACTATACATTGGATCAAAGAGAACTGCCAATCCTCCTCACATTTTTGCAGTAGCTGACATAGGATATCAGTCTATGGTCACATATAATTCGGATCAGGTAAGGAGAGACCACAGTCTAAGAAATTGTACTCTCAGTATCTTTTGTGTTTGCTGAATTTTGTGAAGAGAAGTCTTTTCACAGTTTTCTTTTCTCACTGTGTAGTGTATTGTTATTTCTGGGGAAAGTGGTGCTGGGAAGACGGAAAGTGCTCATCTTTTAGTTCAGCAGCTGACAGTACTTGGAAAGGTATTATTTATTCTTTCTCTGTCATAATAAAAATATTTGTCTTATGCCAGAACTTAATGTAACTGCTTGTATCTCTCTATACCAATTTCTATATCAAATAATGCACATGAGCTATACAACACTTGTTATAAGTTGTCAGCATAAAGTAAAACAGACAATATAAAAAACATAGGCTCTATGTTAAGTACAGTGTAACTTTTCTCAGGCATCATAGTCAATTCTTGAAAAATGATTTTTATCATCATAGCCTTTACAAAATGTTTTGTCAAGGTGCTCTTGTGACTAGCAGTTTGTAGAAATTATTTTCACATAGTGTTTATGTTAGCAATGTTATGTTAGCAATGATCAATTTGATACTGAAATTTAGTCACTCCATCCTCCAAAAAAGGGCAATTTAAACCTAAAAATTACAAAAGAGGGGTAGATAGAACTCAGTAGGAGGGCACTTGCCTTGTGTGTGAGGACATGGATTTGATACTTATATCATTGCAATAAATAAATAAATATGTGATCATATAAAACACATGCAAAATTTATATGCTGTGAAGTGAACTGGTGATAAAAGAAATGAAAGGGAGCTGATGTAATAGTGCACTGGGTAGGGCATTTCCTCTGAGTTGCCAACCTGGGTTCAATACAGGCACCTCATATGGTCCTCCAAGCCTTCCAGGAATGATTCCTGAGAGCAGAACCAGGAAGTAACCCCTGAGCACCACAAGATTCAGTCCTCCCCAAAGAAATGAAATGAAAGAGGAAATGAGCTATGTTTCATGGGTGAAAAGACTCCATATTAATTAAGATGTCAGTTGCCCACAAAGTAATCTGGAGATCCAGTTTATCCATATGATTTTTTTTTAGAAATTGGCCAGATAGGATTATAGAGATAGCTCCAAGGATTGAGCACATGTTTGGAGTGTGGGAGACTGAATTCCTTCCCTACATCACATGGTGTCCTTTCACTGTTGGCAGCAGTGGAGCAGGAAAGTAAATGCTGCTTTGGGTTGTCATCACAACTCCTCCCAGAAACCCCTGCTCATTCAGCTCCTTCTCCTTGTTACTGAGAGAAGCCTATTTCTGAAAAGCTTTTTTAGTAAGATGGAATTTTGTTTTTATGATTGATTTTTAATTAATTTTTATTGAGGTGTTCTAGTTTGCAAGCTGTTGTTTTACCGTTGTAGTTTGGGGAGAACTAGAGTAGAGTTGTAGGTTATCTTGGTCTATAAAATGCATAAACTAAATTAACCAACTCTGGAATCTTGAGAGTCTTCCGTAAGTATCTTCATTGTAATTATTTGATTTGGAACTGATATTCTTTCCAATAATAGAATGACTTATGCATGTGAATATTTTTGGTAAATTTCATCTTAATTATAGTTGATGATTATATAAACCTATCAGGTTGTATCTTGTCTTTCACTTATGTCATTGGTAAAGGTTTACCAAATATAGAAAGGGAAGTTTGGTCTGATTATTTTATGGGAGCAAATCTGGGCCTAGACATTTTTCGTATAATAATAACTATTATTTATATAACATGTTTAAAAGGCATTAATATTTATGGTTTTGATGTACCCAGTTTCTTCACCTTACCACCATCAAAGTTCTTAGGAGCCTCCACAAAGTGTCTCTTTAGATCCACCCCTACTTTCTCCCTCTCTCCATTCTTAATGGTACATTACAAAACTGATGTCTGGGGGGCCGGGTGGTGGCGCTGGAGGTAAGGTGCCTGCGCTAACCTAGGACGGACCTCGATTCGATCCCCCGGTTCCCCATATGGTCCCCCGTGCCTGCCAGGAGCGACTTCTGAGCGAATAGCCAGGAGTAACCCCTGAGCGTCACCGGGTGTGGCCCAAAAACCAAAAAAAAACAAAAAACAAAAAGAACCTAATGTCTGGATATTTTTAAAGATCCACGTGTTCTTGCACTTGTCTTCTCTTACCCCTTCAAATCCTTGCAGGAGATACCCAGTTTGTGCATGTTCTCACCTTCTCACTGAGAATGCATTCTCTCCTGTTCACCCATATACCAATATAGTCTATATTCTGTAATATAACATAGGAATAAATAAATAGGAATATATTTTTCTCTCCCTTATCAACTGTCCAGGCTATTAACACAACTGATTTTAGCAATCATATTATATTGAAAATAATCTTCTTGATTCAGACCCTACCAAGATGTGAATAGCTGATGCCTGCTAAACATCTAGAAAGGTGCTTTTCTAAATGTGATGGCCTTTTGTTCCCTAATTGTTTTACCTTAATACCAGTTTATCAAGTTGTTCATAATGCAGTCATTTCAGGCACTAATTATTGAAACACCAGCCCCACCACCAGTGTTACCTTCACTAGTGTCCCTATAGGGGGACAGTTTCCTATAGGGAGTGGCTTTTTGATCCCAAAATATGGTAGAATTTAAGGAAAGTGGTAAAGGAAAGAAAACCTACATCATTGGTTTTTTGTTTGTTTGTTTGTTTGTTTTGTTTTGTTTTGTTTTTGGTGGTTTTTGGGTCACACCCAGCAGTGCTCAGGAGTTACTCCTGGCTCCATGCTCAAAAATTGCTCCTGGCAGGCACGGGGGACCATATGGGGCACCGGGATTCGAACCGATGACCTTTTGCATGAAAGGCAAACGCCTTACCTCCATGCTATCTCCTGGGCCCCACATCATTGGTTTAAGGGGAGGAGAATATAAGATGGAAAAGATGAAGGTAGAATTTGCTTCCGACTTAACAATTTTCAAGGAAAGTGATATTGGATTTGGAAAACATTTAGATGGAGGTCTAGGCAAGTAGAGGAGGGAATAATGAAATTTGAGCTGTACCTTAGTATTCATGGATTATAACTAGTATTTTAAAACAGGCATTGGACAGAATTATATTTGAATAGAGGTATCATGAATGTTTCTTAAAAATAGAAATATAAATAGCAAGTTGGTGACTGCATATACAGAAGAAATAATAGGGAAGACCGGGACATCTTTTATCACAGCAGGATATGGTTGCCTATGTTTCTCACTACAGTGCTTATCAAATTAGAAATGGGATAAACAAAATTTGCATTTTTAACATGCTTTCAAATCTTGATCATTTCTCTAGGCTAATAACAAAACCTTACAAGAGAAGATATTACAGGTGAACAATTTGGTGGAAGCTTTTGGCAATGCCTGCACTATTATAAATGACAATTCCAGCCGATTTGGAAAATACTTAGAAATAAAATTTACCTCTTCTGGATCTGTAGTGAGAGCTCAGATTTATGAGTACCTTCTAGAGAAATCCCGAGTTATTTATCAAGCCATGTAAGTTTATAGTAATTATCTGTTTTTACTGAGAAGCTTCAAAAATGATGCTTTTGTTTAGATAGTAATTATATTTTCCATAAAATTATTTTAATTTATATTTATACTATGCACATGACATTCCCTATTGTAAAAAGGCAATGCCTAAGCATTTGCTTGCTGTCTTATTTTCACGCATTTGTTTTATCTGGTAAGGAATTAATGAAATAGCCCAAAACTTACGATACTGAGGGGCTAAAGAGACAGTACAGCAGGTAGAATGCTTGCCTTGCATGAGGCTAATCCTGGTTTGATCCCCGTTACCACATATGGTCCCCCAAGTGGTGCTCAGGAGTGGCCCAAAAGCAAGCAAATGAAAAAGCACCACTTATAAGAGTGAATAGATAAGCTAAATCTATCATAGAGGTGCTAACAGGATGAATTTGAACTATTTTTGGAGAGAGATATTTTCTGTGCATAATATAAAATTTAATTAGAATTAATTTTATTTTGATGGTCATATATAAAAATCAATACTTGAGTTAATTCTGCTTCTTCAAAGGTTATATGAAAGATATTAATTTAAAGATCTAGGACTAGACTCTTAATATTACTCTTCCTACTGCCTGATTATGTTATCGACCCATAGCATATTTTGGTATTAGTGTGAATGAGTTTCTTTAGTAGTTTGTAGATGTGTAATAATGACTTCTCTACAGATTTAGTGATTACAAAGCAATATTTCCTTTTTTCTTATGTGAAAACTTTCGTTCAAATATTATTTGTTTTTAAAAGATTGGTAACTTAGAGTCTTTCATATATATAGTTATATATAGTTATTTTATAAGTTTTGAGGAGCATGGGGTTTCTTATTAACATGCTGTATTTGTATTAAGAAACTTTAAATGAATCTTTAGTCAATTTATGACTAAATTTTGAATATAAAATGGCTGAAATTAACTTTTACATTCAACCCTTGATATGAAAAATTATATTTTGATTCTTAGTCCAAAATATTGAAGGGGTGATTTTTAGGTAAATATGGTTTTGAAATGTGGTTTTAACTTTGGGAAGATATTGAAACCCTGAAGATCCTTACAGGATATCAGTCTCCAAACTCACTGTGATTATGATTATTCTCCCTTCACGTTCATTTGTCATCTTAAAATGGAAGTAGCAACAATACCTACTTACTGATTTAAAATCCTATCTGTAAACTTAAGCCATTATTATCGACAGAAATTTTGATAGTTCCAGAAATAGCACAGATCATGAAATGTTGAAGATGTTCAGTAATGATAGCTACATCTATCAACCTTGTGTCTAGACATGTGTCTACTATTATCAAAAGATTCAGGGGCCCGGGAGATAGCATGGAGGTAAGGCGTTTGCCTTTCATGCAAAAAGGTCATCAGTTCGAATCCCGGTACCCCATATGGTCCCCCGTGCCTGCCAGGAGCAATTTCTGAGCATGGAGCCAGGAGTAACCCCTGAGCACTGCCGGGTGTGACCCCCCCCCAAAAAAAAGATTCAAGGGACCTGCGACCCCCCGAGGGGACCCCTGACCCGCAGGGGTATGGAGATGAAGGTCTAGTAATTTATGGGTCTTCTTGAGCCAAGCCGATCTTTCCTAGAATAAACCTCAAGAGGTTAATAGAGAAATAGGCTCTATTTCTTTCGCTAATCAAGAGCAAGTTTATTACCAGCAGTGCTGGTTTTATAGTTTCTTTTTGAAGGGAAGGACCCAACAGCCATCAATCATCAGACAAGCATAAGTTCTAAACAATTAAGGAAGAAAAAAGGGGTTACACACTCCAGCTCTTGGCGGGCTTTGCATATCTTAGGGCCAGATGCAGGAAGTGGGTAGAAGTAGGGGCAGGAACATAAGGCTTATCTCTAAAGAATGTCGCGTTTTTTGTTTGTTTGTTTGTTTATTTTGTGGTTTTTGGATCACACCCAGCAGTGCTCAGGGGTTAATCCTGACTCCATGCTCAGAAATTGCTCCTGGCAGGCACGAATGTCGCGTTTTTTCTAGCTGCACAGGCAGAACTCTGTTTTCTGCCAGACAGGATCTTAGTAACATTTTAAAGCAAATTCTATTACAAAGGGAACACGTATTGAGTTGAAGACTGCTTATCAATCTTCAGGCTGACTTCAGCAAATTCTTGCAGCAATTAATAAATGTCTTTGTTTTTAGCAATTAATGAATGTCCTTGTTAAAACAAGTTCCCCCAGGCCAGGTGGTCAACTTCCCTAAATAATTTTAACTTTTAGCAGTTAGCTATTTCCCTTGTAACAAAGGCGTTTTGTGCCTCAAGTCACATAGGCATAGGCAGCTGAGGTGGATTTCTCCACTCAGCACAAAGATAAGGTATAGAGACTCCATAATGTTTTAGGTTCAAGCAGTCTCCCACAGGGACCCTAAGTAATGAGGAGACATAATTGATTCTTCAGTTTGTCTGGTTCACATAGTTGTGTGGGAAGCTTTTCTCTTCAGGCCTTTGGAGAAGAACTACCCATGAGGCTAAATCATGGCAAGCCAGTGGTGCCACTCTTCTGCATACTCTTCTGGTGAGGGTACAATTGACAATGTGTTGTCAGACATTATGTGAAGAAGCTCCATTCCTATAACATCCCAAGAAAGAATTCAATGAGATATTCAAAGTGTTCAGTGAGGGAAGCTCCAGGTTTGAAACCGCAGAAATAACCTCATTTATGCTCATCAAAATATTGTGGGCTGTGTTCTAGAAAATAGCACTTATAAAGTGTAGTATTTTAGGCATATGATGAATTGAGTAAGCTTGAATTCAGTTGGCCTAAAAGGATGCTTCTGAGTTTTTAACATTGTTTACAAGGAAAAAATCAGTCCAAGACCCAATTTCCCATCAGACTGAAGTACAACTTCAGTCCAGTTGTCTTAAAATTTTCAAGGAAAACATCTTTTCCTTGCTGTACATCTGTTTTTTTTTCTTTTCCTAAATTTTAATTCTTCATATATCCTAGGAAATTTTTGGGGGGTGGACCTTAAAAAGAAAAGTTATTAGAAATACAATAAAAAATTCTTTAAATTGTTTTCTTCTTTCATTGTTTTGAGATTACATGGTTTATAACAGTTCTGTTGCTTATGTGTTAGGTAGGTACAATAAAGGAATTATTGTTAAGAACTTATTATTCACTATTATTATTAGTAGTATCAATCAGGGTACTGATAAGAAAGAATAAATGTAAGGATTTAGCTCAGAGAAGGACTGTTTACATAGCTCAAAAGAGCACTTTAGAGGTAAGTTGAATTACTCTGACAGTGGTGAGAGACAGCTTCTGTCCCTGTTGGGAGGGCAGATGGAACAAATAGTCCCAGGGAGCTGTGCTTTGGCTGGGGCTGTCAGGAACAACATCCCTGTGAAGTCAGAGCAATGAGAGATGCACCACCAACTCTACCTTCCTATCTTCTGCACTGCTTCCGGTTAGCTTGATCCAGCTAAAAGAGAGCAAGGGAAGTCAGGTCTGTGAACATTTGCTTTTAAGGTCGCAGAGAAAGACAAAGAGAAGCAAAGAATTGATTTGAGGTGTCAGAGAGGAACCAGAAAGACACATTAGGTTTTTAAAACACACTTATCTATTTCTTATAAGAAAATAGAATGCTCACTCTTTCTTTCTCCTTTACCCCCTTTCTCTGTCTCCATGCCATCTCACTCTAACCTCTGCTCTTAGTAAATTTTATATTTCTAATGATGCATTTTTTCCTTTTTTAATCATCACCAGGATATTTTTTTGTGCTCATGCATGACTGTGATAAGACTATGGTTTCTGTGTTCACTCTTTTTAAAATTAGTTTTTAGGCACCATGATTTATATTGTTCATAGTGAGCTTCAGAAATAAAGTTATCCTATACTTATACCACCATCAATGTCATGTTCCCTTCACCAATAAGGTATTTTTCATTATATAAATTATGGCTTAATACTTTTTGTAAAAATAGAATTTTTTTTTAAATTTAAAAAGGTTCTTGTTTTGAGGAGAAAATACTCTATTAAAGCTAATGCTGGAAAATTCTTTTAAATATAAATTCTAATTGTCTCATTTCATTTTTCTCCTCACCTACAATGAGTTCAGAATGACTTTCCAGGTCTTCACAAGAGTCAACAGGATAGATCAGCAGATGGCCAGTGTGGAGGAAGGGGGAAAATATGTATTTATAGAACAACTACTCTATGACTAGCACTGTGCCAATAAATACTTTGCATTTCTTATCTCTCTTAAGTCACACATTGATAATTAAGTATTATCATTTCATAAAGGATAAATCTGAGGAAATCTCATTGAGTTTCTGATGTCAAAAAGTAAATGAATTAGTTGAATGCTGAACTATATAATTCTTTGACTTAAGAACTTGCCATTCATTCATTCATCCATCCATCCATCTGTCCATTCTTCCATCCATCCACCCATTCATCCATCCTCCAGCCAGACAGCCAAAATGTTTTAAGTGCCTACTATGTAATAATCACAGAAGCTATAAAGTCGAAAAATAAAACAGGATTTCTGCAGTGAAGCAACTTAGTATGCTGAAGTCATGCACATTTTGATTTAAAGTTGGCTCATCACTTATTGGTTTCTACTCCTCAGGAAAGCATGTAAGTTCATGTGAGTGTTCAGTGGTAGCAGAGAAGGGGACTGGAGACATCTGTATAACTTGTAGGAGGCAGTCTTAGAAGAGGAATCTGTAACTAAAGACTAACAACAATAACAATGAAAACAAACATGTATTTCCTAATATCTTGTCAGGCCTTCTGAATGCAAACCTGCCCTGCTTAGCTTTCCCACCATTATCACTGGCTACTTTATAGAAGATTCAGAATTTTCATAGGTAGAATAAGCTCTACCCTTGTGAGGACTTTGCCAACTTTTTAAAAGTGTTAGAGGCTCTGGCTAGTTAGCTACTTAGGTGATCCCTGGGTTCAGCTCATATGAACATGCCTGAGACAGCACTGAGGATACTCATTTGTAGCATTGAGTGGAATTTTGGAGAAGTCATAGATGATGCACAATTAAAGGTGTGGTCAGAATCAGTGAAATTGCTCTATCGTAACTTGCTAAGACCCTTTGTCTGTCCCCAGACAATTCTCTAAACTGGAAATAATTAGCCTATCAGCATGTGTGTTGTGTCTTCTTAGGCATAGTTTTGATGTAGGAGTGAGACATGAGTCAGGCAATCTTTAGAGATGTCTTCTTTTCCTGTTTCTTCAATTCCCTGATTGTTTCTTCACTAAAGGTCAGTAGATTTCCAGTAGTACCTCCAGGTCTTGTCAAATTACAAATCTCAATAAAGATAAAGTGATAATTAAAGAGAAAACCACCAGTTCTGTTTGTCTACATTTATGAGTCACTGCTCTAATTGTACACTGTGTCATGTAAGCATTTAAGGTGTGACACATGGAGCAGTCAATGTGATTTCATTAGAACAAAGCCAACCGAATTATATGGTGTGCCAGTCGCAGGGCAGTTGTATTCTTCTGTAGTGAGCAAGGACAAGAATTCCACCAAACTTTGATTGTTCTAACCTTGTTCATGTTCAATGTCAGTGTGCTTTGAAGTGTGACTACAACAAGTAATAGCTGGGGATTTGGAAAGTACAAATATGACAGTTCTAAAAGGTGCCAACAACCCTCCCTTCAACATCCCAGCCTGAAATGCCCTTTTCTTGAAATGCCCTTTTATTGTTTCCATCACCGAATTCTCTTGATTGCTTTTCTGATTCTCCAGAATTTTCTTAAGAGGAGATTCATCTATCATTCCTTCAATGTGCATTTATCAAAGACTTGTTTATGGAACATTACATTTCTCTTTTCTCTCTGTACTTGATATGAAGTGTTCAACAAATAGTTCTTTGCCATCTATGGGCTTGGGTCTCAAAGATGTACATTTGAATCTCTAAGTTGGTATATCTTTTTATCATTCGCTGACAACTTTCTGAATATCCTGCTCTCATCTCAAAACCCACCAAATACATATTTCTTAAGTCTCTAGTTGTCCTAAATTTCCAGTCATCTCTTTTGTGCAGAAGTCAACTTTCTTCTTTCATTTTGTGGGGGGTACCATAGTACCATAGTGGTACATACATAGTACCAAATGGTACTATGGAAGCCCAGGCATCTCCCAGCAATTGTTGGCCAACTCCGTCAGCAGTTCAGTGCCAGATCCCAAGGATGCAATGTTGCTCAGGGCTTGCAGTGCCAGAGCTGGGTGTTCATGCATGCATGTGTAAAAATTTTTTTCTTTCTGCTCCCATTAGAAGTTGAGGTTTTGGTTTTTGGGGTTTTGGGGGGAGGTTAGGACCACACCCGGTGCCACTCAAGGGTTACTCCTGGCTATGCACTCAGAAATCCTGAGTCCTGGCTTGGGGGACCATAATGGACATCAGGAGATCAAACTGCGGTCCATCTTAGGCTAGCATTGGCAAGGTCTGAGAAGTTAGGAGTTTTTCACTGTTTTCCTGCTCTTGTATCCCCAGTGCCTAGTGATTCATAAATATATGTTTGAGGATTATGTAAAGTTCTCATCATTTTACAAAACTTAATAGTAGTTGTGGAAAAATAATGATACAAGCAAAGTATATCATAGTAAGACAAAATCCTAAGAAATCCATATTGGCAGCCACTACATTTCTAAGAATTCATTTCCAAGTAACTTTAACAATGAATAGGTATTCTTGTTAACAGCCTTACTGTAAATGTCTTATTTTTTCAGTGGAGAAAAAAATTTTCATATATTTTACTACATCTATGCTGGATTAGCTGAGAAGAAGAAACTAGCTCATTATAAATTACCTGAAAATAAGCCTCCCAGGTAACCCACTGTCCTCTTTCAAATATTGTATTCACCATTCACTTGATTTTCAATTCTGATCTAACCTTTCATACGTTTTTCAGGTATCTACAAACTGGCTACCTCAGAACAATACAGGACATGATAAATAATAGTTATTATAAATCCCAGTATGATTTAGTTGAGCAGTGTTTCAAAGTCATAGGTTTTACAATGGAGGTAAGTCTGAAAAACATTTGCCCCTAGAGGAAATATTATTCTGTCATTAATGGTTAGAGTTAGAATTGATGGAGAGATGAATATCTTGAGCTAAGTATTTTACATAGATTATTTTTTTAGTAAAGTAAATAGTTTTATCTAAATATATTTTTTCAAGAACTGTGAGGAAAGAGAGACTTGCATTCTAAAGAAAGCACAAGTTTCTGCTGAGTGGAAAAAGCCAAAGTATCTTTCTAATTGACCTTGAGTGTCTTTTGTATTCTAGAGTGATAATTATCTAGTCGATGGTTTCTTTACTTTTTGAGTTATCTGTATTTGGTTCAGAAATATCCTCATCAACTAATCTTATAAAGATATATCTTATAAAGATATCTTATACAGGTCTCTAAATCAACTTATAAAACTTCTCATTTTCACTGTATTGTTGCTTACTTTCTCTTTCTTATCCAATTTTGGGAGGTCTTTCTTATTCTCTTTTTATCTTTAATTATATATACAAGAACTTTTCAGCAACCCTCTTTCTAAAACTGATTTTTCTCAGTTCATAGTACTATAGGATTTGTAGGATATAGTGTAACACTTATGTATTTTTATAAACTTTATCTTTTTTATATCTTTATTTAATCACCATGATTACAAACATACAGTTGGATTTTAGTTATGAAAAAGAACATCCCCCTTCACCAGTGTACCACCTCCAATGCCCTCCATTTTTTCATCTCTCCCACTTTCTCCATGTGTTTGTGACAGCCATTCTGTTTCTCTTCACTCACTATCATTGTCATGATAGTTGTCAGTGTATTTATTTCTCTAACTGAACTCACTACTCTGTGCTTATAAAATTTATTTTATCTACTACTATCTAGGACTGTCAATACTTTTGGGGAAAGGATCTTTTTTATACAAACATTAGAATAGTGATATGACTAGCTCACTACCCTAAATAAAGAAATAAAGTTAAATTTACTATTAAGTTAACTTTATTAGACTGACTTACAGACTAAACAAGACATCTAGCAATGAATTGGAAAGTATTCAGAGCCAAACAAATGGTTATTGTAAGACAAATTTCTAGAGTAAACTTTCTCATGTGGCCATTCTTTGTAGCTAAGAGAAATGCTTATTTGATGTGAATACTCCCTTTCTGGTTGCTCTTACAACCCTATTTAGAGTTCTTTAGGTTTCTTTCCTAAATTTTGAATAAACTCTAGTGTGTTTTTAGAAAATTAACTGAATTGGAGAAAGGGAGAAGTGTTGAGAAGCAATAGGAAAACTGAGAGACTGTTTTTAGGACAGAGGAGAAAAAATGGTTCTTGAGATCAGAGAGAAATTATTTTGATGAGCAATTCTCAAGGATTGTTTTTCCCCAGAATATCATGAATTATATAGATAACAGGAAAACAGTACTTTTAGGTTACAATGCAAACGAGAATTGACTGCAACTATTGACTGCACCATAGACAAATGCTTTTTTCACAGGAAGTCTTTGAGTGCCTTTTTATTTAGAATTAATGTGCCCATCCTCTTTATTTATGAGTAAAGGAGTCTATCCACTGATTATGAACCCTCCTGGAATATTAGACTTAGAATTCAGACCCTTGACTCCATAGACTACTAAACTGCGACTCAGAAATGGAAATCCATGATGCTATGGTTTTAGGCAGAATTCCTTCTCTGTGTAAATGTTGGAAATCACTTTTACTGCTGGATAATACTTCTGAAGGATTTGTGGAATGCTTTTAGACTAGACAATTGGTTTTCAGAGTACTTGTGAAGTAAATCTCAGTCTCCAAGTTTGTCCTAAGATAAAACAAAAAAGGAAAAGGAGGAATAGAAGTAGCAACATTTGGGAAGGAGACTGGTTAATTCACAGGACAGAAAAAAGGGCTCAAGTCAAGGAGATATGGTGTCTGCCCTGTGTGCTTTTGGATGTGGGAAATAAACATATGAAGCCAGAAAACTGCTTCTAGCATGATCAGCATATTTTGGAGAAATAAGATCATTCCCTTGTGGGTATTTTTTTCTCCAGGGGAGAGGTATTTTTTTTAACTATTATTATCAAAGGATATTATCTAACCAAGTCTTTTCCCAGAGATAGCTATCTTGAAAATAGGAAATCATTTTTAATTGATTGCTTACTTCTTGGTCCCACTCATTCGAGGCAACCTTTTGCATAGATTTGGCTTCACGACTTCTCTTGCTTGGTGTTTAATGTCACCAAAATGAAATAGATCTCAGGGCCAGAGCAATAACACAGTTGTAGGGTGTTTGCCTTACATGCAGCTGACTCAGGACGAACCTGGGTTCAATTCCTGGCATCCCATATGATCCCCCGAGCTAGGGGCAATTTCTGAGCACATAGCCTGGAGTAACCCCTGAGCATCACTGGGTGTGAGTCAAAAACCAAAAAAAAAGAAAAAAAGGAAATCAAACTTGCCAAGTTAATGTCTCTCTACTGACAAACAATTCACATATTTAAAACTGTGTTTTTAACCTTAAACTGACTATATTTTGATATGGTTTTCTTTTTGATATACTTTCCTTTAAAATAGCTTAGGATAATAAATAGCTCAGGATAAAGGAATCCACATTTGTTTCTGGAAGCACAACTGTTGCTGACTACTTCGTTCATAAAGACCTTCTGTGGGCTTACTGTGCCTCTCACCAGATATGGGGATCTTCCATCTAACAGCAGCAACTAACAATATTCAAACCATTTGGAATGCATAGGATTTACATATCTAGAGCTTAACTTTCCTTGCAGCCAGTTCTTATTTATTTGATGTTATTTCATTGACCTTTGTGGTTGTGTCCTCTGTGAGGAGCTGCTTTGATTGTGTTCAGGAAAGAGGCAACTTGGAAGATTGAGTTAATCAGCATCACAATGCTCAACGCAGGCTGTCTCCACAGGCGACTGCAGCAGTTCTGTGGACTGGCAGTTGGACTCTCTGCCTGCCCCTCTTTGCCTTGTCCCTTATATCACTGTTTGGTGCTGACAATATCTCAGTTAACATGTCCCTTTAATACTGCTGAGTTTTGCCCTTCATTTGCACACTGTGATTCAGCACAATCCAAAGAAATGACAGGTAATTCAAACTCTGATAGTTTTTAAAAGAATAAAACAGGAACTGGAAACCTCTAGGGTTTTTAGCAACATATTTCCTCAGCCATTTCCTGCCATCCTTTTAAAGTAGTTAATAGTTTTTATGAGTCAACTTTCAGAGAGGCAATCTTTACCACTTCATGGTAGGCATTTTTGTTTCTTTCTTTTTACAGTCATATGTCTGTCTCAGATATGAATGCCTTTATATTCTGCTTTAAGGTTGCTTTATAGTTCTTGTGATGTTCTAAAATCATGTTCTAATACATTTGCTTTGACCAATTACTATCAAGTGATCAAGTGATACTTATGAAAGAAAAAACTTTAATATAGTAAAATATCACACCAATTGGTGAGTTTCTGTGGAGTAGTTTGTTTTAACAGAAGCCTTCTCAGGTGATCAGGGGCCCAGGTTCACTGCTAGTAATGCTTGTTTGGGAACCACCAGAACTACTCCCAGTACTTCTCAGGAGACAAACTTTTGGCATTGGGTCAAGGAGATGCTCCCAGAGTGTGGGGTTGCTCTCTGAGTAAATGTGAGTCTAATGTGCAAGATCCAAATAGAGCAGAAATGTCTGAAGTAGTAAATGTCTAGCTGCGGAATAGTAGATGGGGCATCAGAACAGTGGAAGTATGACTCTTAATCAAACCAGAACTTTTTCTCCTTGAAGACTTGTGAGAAGAGCAGAGGCCCAGCCTCTACAAGTGCAGACAAAACCATAGCAGGAGATGGAGTAAGTAAAAGGCATTCCAGGTACTTTCCTGATTCTGGGGAGAGCACTTGGCAACCATTATCTTCCTACAATTCACTGTTACTTGTCAGCAGAAAGGTACAGCACGTTTTATGAACAGAGAACTGGTATTTAAATCTCATCTTATTCAAGACCATGGAAAACTGTTAAATTGCTTTCTGCCTTGATAGCTTTCTACATAGAATGGAATTTTTAAATTTTGCTTATGATACTTAACCATGAAAAATTGTGTTCTAATCCCTGGAGATGACTGGCAGCAAAATTGGTTAATCTTTGTGCCATAGAAAACTCACATGCTCAGTCAATACTGTACTCATGCCTGAAGCCAGGCTCTTTAAAAGTCAGGGAATTTAGCTGTCATGCCAGACTAAGTTTAGGCCTTGATTTACTCCCAGATTCAATTCAAATAAAAGTTGAAAATTTAGTATATCATGAAAAGCCCCAGGGCTTAATGGGGTTATAAAATCATTCTCCAAAAGTTGAACAGGCATTACATGTCCATTGACTCAGTATATAATCTCCAAATACTGTTAGAAATATGACTTTGGAACTTTGAATGTTTGAATTTTCTAATCTGTTTTTCAAATAGAATAGATATTACAGTCAAAGATATGTTTCTAGTATAGCAACCAGGTTTAATTATCAGCACTCCATATGGTCTCCTGGACTTGCCAGGAGTGATCCTTGAGCACTGAGCCAGGAGTCAACCCAATGAATGGGTGTGCACTGCCCACCAAAATCAATCCCAACAGTAAAGATCTTCAAGCATTCACTAGATTATAGGCAACATGTTCACCTCAAAGATTAAGATAACTATAATAGTTGAGCTTTCTTGAATCTTTCCCTTTTCCATCTGTTGGTTTGTCATTATAGTCTGTCAGGTGACCTCTTTATGATCTAACATCGCTCTCATATTGCCTAAACATTTGCCTAGACATTCTTCCACAGTCTATCCCCAGATAGAGTTGCCACTATTGCTTACACAAGAAAAGTAATGCTAACATTTCAATGATGTGTTTCAGCAACTTGGAAGTGTATACAGTGTCCTGGCTGCCATCTTGAATGTTGGAAATATTGAGTTTTCTTCTGTGGTAACTGAACACCAGACTGACAAGAGCCACATATCCAATCACTCAGCTCTAGAAAACTGTGAGTTTTCCTTACTTCCACTTAAAACTGAACTCTATTTTAAAAAAACACCCCAATGGCATCTTTATATCTCACACTAACAATAATTACAAGCAACTGTATAGCTAGGGAATCCTTAAGAAGAATATTTAGATTCAGTTCCATGAAATGAAAAAATTAACACCTTTATATATGCCCAAAAATAAACTAATGAAAAAATATGAAGACTAGACTTATATAACTATTTTAGGAGTTATTTACTGTTCTATGTAAAATCAGAAAATTGGGTTAAAATGTAGTAAATTGACCTGATAAGTAATTAAAATTATCTTGTAATTTAGCATTATATCACTTCATAAGCAATAGAGAGCTAAATATATCCAGTAATCATTTTCATACTGGATGAACTTTTATATACATTCATTTTGGGTTGATTAATTTTATAGTTATTTTTTAGAACATAAAAACTACATTTTTATTTCAAATCAAATTTGATCTTAAGGATTTAATGAATTATTACAATCTTAAAGTTTGTTTTAGAATATACATTTTAAAATGACTATTAGTATATATCCTTATAATTCTTTTGTTTTGTTTTGTTTTGTTTTGTTTTGGGGCCACACCCAACAGTGCTTAGGGGTTACGCCTGGCTATCTGCTCAGAAATAGCTCCTGGCAGGCACGGGGGACCATATGGGATACTAGGATTCGAACCAATCACCTTAGGTCCTGGATTGGCTGTTTGCAAGGCAAACGCCGCTGTCTATCTCTCTGGCCCCATGTCCTTATAATTCTAATATCATAATGGATTTCATTCATAATCTAGGAGATCATGATATAAATTCACTTACATAAATTCTTATTTATACTTAACAAGGAACAGAATCAAATATTTCAGGATAATTTCAAAAGATCAGATGCCCACCTGGTTTTGGTTTATACCTAATCCTCATTATCTTCATCTATTATGTATCTGAAACTAGGTTGTCAATACAGCAAAACAAATGTCTTAGTGGTCGGTATATAGTAATTGGCACATAGGTTGAAATGATAAGGTACAAATCCTGTCATAATTAGAAGAGTTATAAGATAATCACAAAATGAATTTTGATAGAGATCACTTTATAAATATAGTATACTTTTATAGTCAAGTTAAAAAAAATGGTGTTGGGGCCGGCCGGTGGCACTGGAGGTAAGGTGCCTGCCTTGCCTACGCTAGCCTAGGACAGACTGCGGTTCGATTCCCCGGTTTCCCATATGGTCCCCAACGCCAGGAGCAACTTCTGAGCTCATAGCCAGGTGTAGCCCCTGAGCGTCACCGAGTGTGGCCCAAAATCCAAAAAAAAGAAAAATGGTGTTGATGGTTAAGTACCTTTCATTTTACAGAAATAGAGCTAAGACTGTGTTTCCAAATGCTTTTATGGATGTATTTTTGAGCTAGTTTTGTCCATTTAATCCCACAAATATCTCTCATATACAACTTCTCTTGATTTCATCATTGCTATTCTCATTCCAGGATAATGTCCCCTTTCAACTGAAATTAAGTGATCTCCCTGTTGTCCATTCCACATCAGTGTTTGAATGTTTCTAGGCTTTTTCACATTATATCTGAAATCACTTAACGTTTCTTTCAGTGACTTCACTCAAGACCTTATTCCTCTCCTACTCTTCCCCTACCCTTTTTCTTTTCCTCTTTCCTATTTTCCTGTTCTCTCTCCACCCTTTCATTTTTCTTACATTTCAAACTTCCTTTTCCCTGTCTTAAATTAAATCTTCCTTCCTTCCTTCCTCCTTCCCTCTTTTCCTCCCTCCCTCCCTCCTTTCTTTCTTTCTTTTTTTCTTTCTTACTTTTTGTTTTTTGGGCCACACCTGGTGATGCTCAGGGGTTACTCCTGGCTATGTGCTCAGAAATCGCTCCTGGCTTGGGGGACCATATGTCCATCCAATGTCCATCCGAGGCTAGCGTGTGCAAGGCAAATGCCTTACTGCTTGTGCCACCACTCCAGCCCCTGTCTTAAATTTCTTGATTGTATTCTTAGTTATTGATTCTGGATAGACCAAGAAGAATAGAACTTTGATTCACAATGTATTGTACTTAGCAGTATAAGTAGAGTGTTTTACATGTAACAGACACTCAAATGTATGTCAAAGGAACAAACACCAACATGAATTCCAAATTTTGATACATTTCAGTGCAAAAATATCTTAAAAGTAAGCAATTGCGTTCATTTATATGTAACTGAAATGAGAAAAGTGTCAAAAGACTCCATGTATAGAAAAATCAAAGTAGATATAATTTTAAAAGGAGATTTAACTATATATTCTAAATTCTTTTATACAACCACCTGAAATTGTCATGCAAATGAGAAATGAGGAAATATTTCCATTGTACATAAAAACAGTAGTGTTTATATTGATTAACAAGATATAAATGTAAGTAAAAAAAGACACTTTATCAAAAGCACGAAGCCAGCACTATAGCCTTGTGTGCGGCTGACACATGATGATGAACGTGGGTTCGATCCCCAGAGTCCCATATGGTCCCCAAGCCAGGAGTGATTTCTGACCATATAGCCAGGAATAACCCCTGAGTATCACCGGATGGGGACCAAAAACCAAAAAAAAAAAAAAGGCAACTTATATGAAAAATTGAATGTACTCAAACTTTATTAGAAGCCAGTTTTTTAATTGAAAGAAGTTATCTATTTTAAATTGAATTGGCTAGTTATATATCATTATTATTATTGGTTTTTGGGTCACACCCAGCAGTGCTCAGGGGATACTCCTGGCTCCATGCTCAGAAATTGCTCCTGGCAGGCACGGGGGACCATATGGGGCACCGGGATTCGAACTGATCACCTTTTGCATGAAAGGCAAACGCCTTACCTCCATGCTATCTCCCGGGCCCCATCATTATTATTATTATCAATATTATTATGCAATCCCAAGTATTGAACTGAAGGCCTTTCACAAACAGAGTTAATACTCCACTTTTGTACTATATCCTCATTCCACAAACTGACCACTGTAAAAAATGATAATAATACCTTTTGAAATGATTAGTGTGCTTTTTTTGTTTGTTTGTTTGGGTTTTGGGGGGTCACATCCGGCAGCGCTAAGGGATTACTCCTGGCTCTACACTCAGAAATCGCTTCTGGCAGGCTCGGAGGACTATTTGGGGTGCCGGCATTCAAACCACCATCCTTCTGCATGCAAGGCAAACGCCTTATCTCCATGTCATCTCTCCGGCCCTGTTTAGCCCTGTTTAGTCTGTTTTTTGATTGACAAGTAATTTGTTCAACATTTTGAAGAATATCTGAAAAATATAAATAAAATGTTCTAATATAATCATATATTTTAACATATCCTAAGTAAGAGCAATATAACTATGACTGTAATATATAAAAGAACCCAGATTCTGCCCAAAATATTTATTAGAGCATTATTCATAATTATTAATATAGGGAAATCTAAAAATAAAATTAAATAAGTTTATATTAGGATATGCTGACTATAAAATTAAAATTATATTTAAAGTCGTTCAAAAGAGAAAATGCTTAAGACAGTAAGATGAAATTAATGTACAGAATAATGAAAATAAACATGCTTAAAAGAAAATTCTGGATGTTTACAGTGAAGGTAAGACTTTTACTGTGATTCTGTATCACTTATACAATGTGAAACAATAATAATAATAAAGGTTCAACGATTTTAGCCATTAACTAAGAAATGGTTTCACTCTAATGCTCATCTAATTTTAAAATGACCAAATATTTTAACAAGGGCAATTTGTTTTGATATATTTTTCTTTCTGTCAGGTAATAGTTTATGTTAAAGTTGTTTGTATGTATAATAATGATATAGAATAATGAATATCTCACTGAATTTGAGTTTTATTAATTTTAAATTCCAGTAATATTAGTTATTATCAAATATCATACAATTGATTGTTCCAACATTTAACAAAAATATAAGGTTTAACAAAATTTTAAAGTTTTAACAAAATCTAGAAATTGAATTATCACTGATAAATAGCATGCTAAAAGATATACAAATATCAAAATATTTCTTTTTGGTATATATTGCAAATAATTGTTAATATATATTTGGAAAGTTATATCTCTTTTCTAGGTCATCTTTCAGTTAATGTCTAGATTACTAATGTATTTGTAATAATGTTACCTAAATTGAACTTTATTTAGTCTTTATGTTTCAATATTATTTAGTATAATTAGTCAAGTGAAATTAACACATAAATAACTTACTTGACCAGATATTTTGGTCTATTAATTAAGTTAGTGTGGACTGTGTTTTATTATACAGAAGCCAACCAGTAAGGATAATTAGAAGCTAAAGATTCAATAAAGACATAAGGCTACTATAGATAGTAAACTTGTTCTTGCATTATGAAATCACTTCATATTTATTTCAAGAAGATGAATTTAGATATTTTTATTCTCTAGGAAATTAATCATCCTGATTTATTTCTAATAATGTATTTGTTGTTTTTTAGCTGCTTCTTTGCTTTGCATTCAGGCGGATGAGCTCCATGAAGCTCTCACATCCCATTGTGTGGTCACGAGAGGAGAAACAATTATACGGCCCAATACTGTAGAAAAAGCTACTGATGTTAGAGATGCAATGGCCAAAACTTTATACGGACGTCTCTTTAGTTGGATAGTCAACCACATTAATAGCCTGTTAAAATATAACACATCGCCAAGGTAATCTTGATTAAATCATTTTCCCAAAAATCTGTCTTCTAATAGAATTTCTAGTTTATTGATTTCTAAACTAAATCCTTCTTATAATATTTCTAACTAGTATTATCTAGCTCACATTTATAGTTTTATAGATTTGCTTTATTTCCTAATAGTTATTCTTCATTCTTGCTATATGGGTAAAAATATTTTAACAATGATGAGCATCATAATGTCCATTCTGACGTCAAAAGGCACTAGTTATGACTTCACAATGGTGCACGTCATAATGTCTAAATTCTGAATTCTGAATTCATAAAATGATTTATGATGTCACAGTGGGGTGCAAAATAATGTCCATTCTGATGTCACAACCATGAAATATGATGTCACATTGGTCATACTGTCCATTGTGATGTCACAATTCTAAATTATGATGACACAATTTTGCGCATTGTAATGTCCAATGTGACCACTTCATTTACTCTAGCATTCTAAATGTGAATAATTATTTTCAGGTATGTGGTTCATCGTAATTTTCCACTGAAACAGTATGTTGTACCATAGATATTATCCACTTAAAATTATACAGAAAATCGCCTCTTTACCTTCTTATGAAACTGTACATAACTAAATCTGCAAGTCACAATACAATTTTCCTTTAATGATTTCAAGGTCAATGAGTTAATTTGTTCATTACTTGACCATCCATATAATGCCAGACATTCAGGTGAAAATGGAAATATTCAAGATCTTTAAAATACCTACTTATCACAGAGTGTAAGCAAGGTATATTCAGACATTGAATCTCGTTGTGTTAGTTATCATGTTTGGTCCTCAGTAGTATACAAAAATGTCTGTCTGCAAATCAAGTGTTAATGTGTCATTATAACCTATCAAATTTCCATATATTAATTAAAACATTTACCAAATTTAGATTAATTAAAACATTTACCAAATTAAATTTATAATTTACCAAATTTCCATAGATTAATTAAAACATTTACTAAAATGTTCAGAAAATAATATTATACAAATCATTCAGTTTAATCTTGATTTACAATGAATTTTTGGAAATCTCGACCTCTGTTGCTTCCACATTTATGTTTAATCTATTGAATAAAGCAAGTTTTTACATTTTTCAGTGTCTCATCCTCCTCAGCACTTAAATATGGGGTTTTAATGATATTAACTTGATATCTTAGAGACTATTAAGAACTTCTTTAAAAATACCTCTTTTATGTAAAAAAATATTTAATGGTTGTATTTATACATACCCACCAACACACGGTTACGACGCTAGACCCCTGGAAGATCCCTAAGTAATCCAAGTTTAAAACTCGTGAATTAGATTATCTCTTAAATCTTCCTGGCTTTCATTAATTATTTTATGAGTTCCATATTTGTCTCACTTTGGTCATATAGGACCAAGAGATAGTAAAAGACTAGTCATGTTAAGCAAATTCACATATGTTAAGTAGACATATGTTATGTTAAATAGACTTTACATCTTGCCTGATAAAAGCCGCAGATATTTGCAGTTCAAAAGTAGAAAGTTTCAGAATATCTTAATGGTTTCCTTTTGTTCCTGTCAGTTATTCAAAATATACTTTAACCTTGCATTCTCAATTCAATCAATTCCTCCAAAGGTGTGTGTCTTTCAACTCATAGTGTGTAGTTGCTAACTGTCATTTCCAAATCTCTTCCTCACACAAATTTAAGGTTAACCTAGATTTGTAATTTTGGGGCACAAGGGAAATGTTTCTGCTTCCCTTTTTAAATTCATATGAAAACAACTTAACAATGCACATATATTTCTCGGAAGAGGAGCAAAACTTTCAATCTAATCATTTGTGACCAAGGTTCAGGGCTGAATGATCAATGTCCAATCTTCTGAAGCCTAAGCCAAGTTACTATGACAAGTGTTCAGGGTGTAAGGCCCCACTGCAGTATAAAATTTATATGTTCCTATCTCTATTAGATAAGAACTTGCTTGTATACATAAGATTTCCCCCCATTTTAGTGTGCCTATGCATAAAGGAACAATGCCACAAAGTAATACTGGGGCATATGGGGGCAAAGATAACAAGCCAACAATCCCAGTAGCCTAGTTCTAACATGAACTCAAAACACTAAAGGAACTTATCTACTAGAATTTCCTAGTAAACAGATTCCCAAGAAATTGGTGAAATTGCCACTACATAAGAAGATAGACAAGAGTTATGCCTATTAAGGAAATATATCTAAAGAAAATATTTAATGTTTCTTAGTACAAGAAAAATACTATACCAATTACATATTAAAATAAAGGCTACATACTTTATGTTCTGTGGAGAAAATTTTTCAGTTGAGAGTTTCCCTCTAGATTCAGCGGGCCACATACTGTATTTGTTACCATTTTGTTTCTTCACTTCAAAATAAGATATATGCAGTGTGCATAGTAATTTGTTCGTAGTTTTTGTTTTTACTATAGTCTGGCCTCCAACGATCTAAGGGACAGTGAACTGGCCCCCTGTTTAAAAAGTTTGAGGACCCCTGCCCTGCATAGACATAGAATTATTACATTCATTTGTGAGCTATAAAAAATAGTACAGTAATAATACCCAAAGACCATTGAGACGACAGGAGTTCTCGTCCATGGTAGGAAGCTTTCCACTAGAAGAGAGGAGTGCAATAAGAGAAAAGAAGGGATTCCTATGACAATGATAGTAGAAAATGATGACTCTAGAAAGAACTGGGTGCTGAAAAGATGTAAAGTGATATATGAATCATACCCCTTCAGTAATAATATTGCACATCATAGTATGTAAGAGGGAAAAAGGAAGAGAGAGAAGAAAAGAGTTTGCATTAGAGGCAAGCAGAGGGGAAGGGAAACTGGGGACATTGATGGTGAGAATTGCACACTGATGAAAGGATGAGGATTGGGCATTGTATGACTAAAACTCGATTGCTAACACTTTGTAACTGTGTACCTGACAGCGAATCAACTAAAATTTTATTTTAAAAAAGACTTACCTTATAAATGTATGTTCTGGCAGTAGCTTCTTAGCTAAACCACAAAAATGAAACTCATAAACTTCCTGCTTTAGAAACTAAATAAGAACAACTAATGCCTTTTTAATTTTCCAGTGGGAATGATGCTGAACTGAGCATTGGCATTCTGGATATATTTGGCTTTGAAAATTTCAAAAAAAATTCCTTTGAGCAGTTGTGTATTAACATTGCAAATGAGCAAATCCAATATTATTTCAATCAACATATATTCGCCTGGGAACAGGTAAGTCAAGGGATTTCTATGCATGCAAACTGATACAAATAAAATGGGACCTAAATTAGACATTTAAATTTAAAGACTAAAAATGTAATAAAGCAAAAGATTTTTCTATATCCATCACATAATTAAAAGCAAAACTTATAAAAATGAAAACAAATCTTGTGTAGCTTGCTTGATACATGGTGTGGAGTATTATCTACCAACAATCAGTGCATCTTACTGCAAAACTTAGTAAATCTGAACCCTCGAACACAAAGAAGTTTCTCTTGGAGATAGAAGTGAGCAGATGTGTTGATTTGTCTTTCTGTAGACTGCCTAGCTGAATTTTGTTTGAAATTTAACTATCCATCTAAAACGCATTAAACTTCAGAATTCCAGTAGCTAAGCAACAGAACACAAGATAATGGGGTTTGATGCAAATGCCGTGAAACAGTCATTTTGTCAGGGTACAATGTGTAATTTATGAGTCAGCCTCAAAAACATTCTTTCTTCCGCAGAGAAAAATCAGACTTACTTAAATTGCATTTGCTAAAATTGATATATTATTACATTATTTTTTATCAAATTTGGAATAGTTTTATTTCATATCATTCAATACATCATTTGTCTCCTTTACATAATATGGAACTGATGCTTGGGTCTCAAGTCCATGTGCTCCTAGCCGCATATCTCCCTTACTTGCCTATATGTTTCTTTGCTAGCTTATTTCTACTTTGGAGAAGCCTGTGTTCTCTCTTGACTCTGTTTCTCCACTTTCTCTCCTCTCATGTTTTACAAAGCACATTTCATTCGATAAAAACTTCACTGGAGGGGCCGGCGAGGTGGCGCTAGAGGTAAGGTGTCTGCCTTGCAAGCCTAGCCAAGGAAGGACCACAGTTCGATTCCCCGGCGTCCAATATGGTCCCCCCAAGCCAGGGGCAATTTCTGAGCGTTTAGCCAGGAGTAACCCCTGAGCACCTGAGCATCAAATGGGTGCCCCCCCCAAAAAAGACAAACAAACAAACAAAAACAAAAACAAAACCTTCACTGGAAAAAGAGATTATTGTGAACACACTGATTAGAATTATTTTATTTAAATTTAACGTTGGATGGGAGGTATCCCTTTTAAACTGAAAATAGTTAAGAATTTACTCTGAGACTGCATTTTGAAAGCAGTAATCAGAAAAAAAATTGTTTAGATAACATCTTCTAAAATTAAAATGAATGCTAAAAATATCAAAAAGTTTGCTGGAGCCATAGTACAATGGGTAGGGCATTTGCCTTACACACTGCTAAATTGGGTTCAATCCACACCATCCAATAACATCCCAGGATTAATTTCTAAATGCAGACCTAGGAATAACCCCTGAATATGGGTGGGTGACTAAAAAAAAACACAAAGCAAAATAGATGACATAAATTTCAGATTTTTGCCAAACTCTCGTCTATTATAGAATTTTATTCCATCAAATATTTATTTTCTTTTCCTTTTCCATCCCGTTTTATCTTCTCCATTCCTCTTTATTTAATGTTAGCTTTAGTCCAATATATGATTAAGTTTCTTAAAATTTTTTCAAAATATTTCTCAACCTGCTTATCTACAAGACAAGGACTGACTCTTCCCTTTATGTTCAAGGTCCCTGGAATCATATTCAGTTCGCATCACCATGTATTGATTTCTTTCCACCTGGTACATTAAGTTCATAGCATCAGGCTGTAACTTTCCTTTTATTTCACTGGTCGACTCTAGGTCTCATTGATCATAAGTATTCATAAATATTATAGTCTTCACATTATCAGCCTTTCTGTCATTTTTAGTCCTCTTTACAGATATTTCTATTATAATACCTAATGCCATCTTGTTTAGTTTCTTGTCCTATTTAATGGGTTCTGTCTTCACTCTTCCTATAAAATTTTTGACTTATTTTTAATCACAGCTGCATAAGAGATCTATTTGGATATCTTTGTAAAATCTCTAGGCTTGTAGCCCTTCCTTGGTTTATTAAATCACATGCATTGAGTTGATACCAAAGTATTAATATTTTAAGGTTTCCAGTATATTTTACTATGAAGTCAAAGTTGAAAATCTGCCTTTAAAGCTCGCTTCCCAGAGATCTGGCCTTGAACCCCTTTTCATATTCACTAAGAGATCATAGTTCAAGTCTCTGTCTCCAACCCTTACCTCATTCTAAATTCTTAGCTTTAATTTAGATAAAACTAGAATTTTATCTAAAATTGGTTTCCTCATCCTTCTTCTTTTCCCCTATGTTTTCCCTGTATTCTTTTTAAATAATTCTCTCTACCAAACCATTTATTCAAATCAAGAAAGTTGTTTTATATCTTATCTATCAATACTGAAAATCCAAAAAGCTCAGGTAAATTTTTCCATATTCTTTCCATTCCTCTTTCCTATTAAAATTATTTGACAGTACAATATTTGGCTTATGGGTCTGCTTTTCTCACTAGACTTGACATTTGATATTGCCTCTTAGCACGTTTTTGTCTTCAAAGCTTGGCATATGAGAAGTGCTCAATGAATACTTACCAAATTTAATGTCATATTACTTTAATGAACATGAACACAATGTTCACATATCCCAGTCTTTTTTCTTTTCTTTGTTTTTGGACCACACCCAATGACACTCAGGGGTTACTCCTGGCTATGTGCCCAGAAATCATTCCTGGCTTGGGGGACCATATGGGTTGCCAGGAGATCGAACCACGGTTCGTCCTAGGTTAGCCACGAGCAAGGCAAAAACCCTACCACTTGTGCTACTTCTCTGGTCCCTACATATCCCAGTCTTATCAAAAATGGAAACTAAGAATTTATGATTCAGGTTTTTTTTAAATAGAAATCCATTAGGTTTATCTAAAACTGTAATTTCCATCTTATTAATTCACAATTTGTGTTGCAGACTTTTACTCTTCTATTCATGGGTGGGATAGGAGGGGTGAAGATGAAAAGAAACTATTACTCTTTAAACTAGCATACATATAGCTCAACTATTTCATAAATATTTCATGCGGTTATTGGAAAAATATCCTTGAAATGTTATCAAGACAAAACAATTCAAAATATTTTCCAACTAATTAAAAAGTTGAACTAGGATTTATAATTATACAAAGCACTTTAAGGAATTAAGTTCATTTTCACTCTCTTCTGAAGTGACTTTTCCTCAAGAATTCCTGCTTTTCTTAATTAATGTCTATAAATGAGAAACTATTAAGCTAAATCATGAAATAAAGTCAAGGTCTTAGTTTTGAAGTTAACCTGAAAGAGTTCCTTCATTAAGTCATTATTGCTTATAATAATATATAATGCTCACAAGCTCATGGACATACAAATAATGTAGTCTGAGAGGGACATTAGCCCTAAGCAGAACCAACCCTCTTAGATAAGTTCTGCTTAAAACATTTTTAAAGTTAAAAGTCCTATAATACTAAAACATTCATTTTTCTGAAATCTGTTTTATAGCCTGTTTAGTTTATGATAATTCACTCTTACCCATAAAGAATATGGTTTAAGACACCCAGTGAAAGCATAGTACCAGACCCCCTGATTCCTTCTAAATATATAAGCCTCTAGAAATTTGCACTCATAAACCAGGAACAGTAGCAGATTAATAATGCAAACAATACAGCAGAACAAATATAATAATATATCATAATATTATGTGCATCTAAAGTCTCTTAAATATTCCTGTACATATAACATGCCAAGTTGGTTGCAAAGATTTCTATTACTTTCCACTAAATTAGTGCAAATATCAACAGAACACAGTCAAACATTATAGTCATGATCTAGTTTGCCAAATGTGTCTTATAATGATCATCTCCAACTAATCATTTGTATTACCTTTAAGATATATTTCTTTAACATATTACATATTTTTTTGCATATTTCAGTGATATACTTCTGAAAACTATATGATCCTATGTTATACTGTTATGTCAAAAAAAAGTAATGAATATGTTCCTAAATCTAAGTTTCGTAATGATTTCTTTCTGCGATTAGCATACATACAATCACTTGACTAATTGATAGGTAAATACAAGCATTCATTCACTAAGATAGACACTAGGGAATGTTTTCTTTTCTTCATTTTTTTACCTTCAATTATTCTGTTCAACAGAATGTGTGTTCATTTCGTCCTTAAGTTTTACAACATATTCTGGCAATTTTTGTCATTTTGAAGTGTTAGAACTCTAGAAAATCTAAGTAGATCATTCATATTTCTCAGGTATAAATGGTTCCTTGTGTCTTGTCAAGGTTTTAGGATGGTTAAACAAAACCAGGGCCAGGATCCAAAACTTCTAATATTTTTCTGGGGTTATTCTTATAGTCAAAGTTGAGATGAAACTAAGATTTAGCAAAGTGAGCTCCCCTGAAAATGAAAATGATGTTTCTTTTGTTTCAAATAAAGGAAAGGAAAAAGGAAGGATGGAGATGGAAGATAAGAAAGAGACTCAGTCATTTCCTCTGAAAAGCCATGATTTTAGGGGCCTTAGCGATGGTTTCAGCGGTAGGGCATTGCCTTGCACATGGTTGACCCAGGACGGACCTCGGTCCTATCCCCGGCGTCCATATGGTCCCGCAAGCCAGGAGCGATTTCTGAGCGCATAGCTAGGAGTAACCCCTGAGCGTCACCGGGTGTGCCCCCCCCCCCAAAAAAAGAAAAGCCAAAATTCATTAACAGAAGGCAGAACACAAAGAAAGGATCTCTAAAAGGTGTCTGCATTCCCATGTTCATTGCAGCATTATTCATAATAGCCTAATAGCCAAGATATTAAAATAACCTATCAGTGTATTCTTAAAGATAACACAATATATACATAGAATATTTACATATTGACTATTATATTTAACAAATTGATTATCATGTAATTAATATAATTTTAAATAATTATAAGTTTATATTATAATTACTATAATGTTAATGTTATACTTGATCAATTATAATATAAATATTGTGTTTACATATTAAATATTATAATCCATTCAAGCCAATAGAATATTTGATAGTTATATTAATATGACATCAAATATTGGATATATTAAATTTAATTTCATATATTTAAGACAATATTCTATTGACTACAATGGAATATAATTTAGCTATGAGAAACAATAAAATTCTACTGCTTGACAAAAACATATATACTCTGAGGACACTAAACTAAGTAAAGTAAAAAATATAGAAGTAATTAACTATAGGTGGATACCAGTGATTGGAAGTTAGGGAAAATGGGGAAATGTTGCTTAAAGAGAAAAGCCTTCAGTTTCATTATGACTAAGGCTCTGACAATCTAATATATAATAGACCATTTATGGTTAATGATACTGCATTATGTACTTGGAAGTTGCTAGGAGCAGGTATTAGTTAATTCTGTGGTAGTAACCATGTTGCAATGTATATATTTTCCATATATTTTTCACATTTAACTTGCAGTGTTACAAACCATCCCTATATATCATATATTTATGTTTGTGTGTGTGTGTGTGTGTGTGTGTGTATAAGCAATAAAGTGTGGGTGTAAAAATAATTTCCTCAGGAAAGCTACTGAGGACCCAGCTTCATTAATAAAATTTCCTGGGGAAGATGAGTACATGACCAGGAGAACATGTCAAAGAAGCCAATGAGAACTGGACAAAAGGACAAAACACAAACCAATATCAATGAGCCTGAGATTACCTTTTGCTTTTTTCTGCCCTATCTCCAGTCTTTAACAACTTTACAATCATTGGCAGTATAATGATGTCTCTGAGTTCCCAAAAGTCAAATTATATTTATTACTATATTTTTCAGAGTAATAATACTGTTAACAGCTACCAGGAATGAAGTGTGTGTTACGTGCTAAACACACATCACTTTACTTCCTTAAGAATTCTCCTCTTAGAAAAGTTTAAGATCTAATCAGAGGAACACAAATATAACAATAAGCTATCTCATTTTCACTTATCAAAAATACCAGGGAAAATTGTATGAAGATATTTATTTCTGGTGAGGATGCAGCAAGTGAGGAATGTTTATGCAGCACTGATTAGATACTGCATTGCTGTTAGCTTTTCAAAACTCAATTTAGAAATGTAAAATATTCACATGATTAGAGCAGTCATTCTTGCCCAAAGAAACACAAAATAGGGAAATGTTTGATCTACAAAAATGTTCATCCAGAAATTACTTAAAATAGAAGAAGAAATCAAAATTGTTCCCAGTCTAGAGAATAGAACATAAGACTATAGGATATTATCTCATGCTATTGATTACATGAGTTTATGATTATATGACAGTGTTATTTTTCTTTTGTGATGGGGAAAATTAAATAAAATAAATATTGTGGAATTTTATTATTAAAATATTACATGTAGAAAAAATTTATATTTTACTAAATTAAGAAACATACAGCTAGGCATTGATAAGTAAATTTTGCTATAGCATGGTTTATCTTCCATATTTTAAATTTAATTTGAGCATCTAATATATTTGTAATGAGAAATTAAGGATTACAGATATATACACTCTACTAGTTTCACCCCAATTTTCCTCTATCTGGAAGAAGGAAAAAGGTTTCTTTCACAAAAGAAATTCAGAAAGCCTGGTCTTCTAGAATGCTCAGGCTGCCATAATATAAGCATTACTGACCTCACAAGTTCTGGAACCCAAGTCCAGTTAAATGCTTCTTTTGAGAAAAAAGTATTGTTTCTCCTGATGCCCTTTCCCAGACTTTGGAACACTGCTTCCTATGTGTACATAGTCTTTGCTCAGTATTGTTTTCACAGGTTCTTCTTAAAACACTAATCCCACAGAATGAGGCCACTGGCTTATGACTGAAATTGACCTTCATTGCTTCCTTAAAGGCCCTCTCCTAATACAGTCACTTTTGGAGAACTACTAATTTAACATATCAGTTTGCAGAGTGGAAAGGAGACATGATTTAATCTGTAGTCTTAGTTACTTGTTGGGCATGCTCAAGACTCTGTAGATATCAATGCATTCCTGGAGTTTTCATTCTAAGGAGAAAGGAAGGATGATATAGGAATTTTAAAAAATATGAAAAACTGAAAAGCGTAGGATAGAGGATCAAGAGTAACTAGTCAAGAAAATTGATGTTGAGAGCTGTGCCTTTATCATATCATTATTGATCTGTGCCTGCAGAATAATCTGTGCTTAAATTTTCACCTGCCTTAGAAATGATGTGAAAGGCTCTAGCCTTGCTCAGCCGTTGGAAATTTCTTTTCAGACTGCTGTTAAATCTCAGATCTCACCTGCAGTGACTCTTTGGCCCTAAATCTTTAGACTTTATTGTCTAGGCCAATGCTTTAGAGGCTTCTTTATTCTTCTCTTGATGTTCTTTCATAACTCATTATGAAATTTCACTGAAAACAAAGAAGAATTTAACTCAGGCATGAGGTTTCCAAACATTTAAGTCCTTTGATTTCCCTTGCCTACTGCATATATACTTGAAATAACTCTTCATACTTACTTTCCCAAAAGATTATTCAGGGGGCCAAAGAGATAATACAAGAGGTAGGACCCTTGCCTTACATCTTACATGCAACCAAATCGTTTGATCTCCAGCACTCTCCCCACAAGGCCCCCTTAGTACCTCCAGGAGTGATCTCTAAGCACAGTGCCAGAAGTAAGCCCTAAGCACTGCTGGGTATGATCCCAAGACCAAAACTAAACCAATACTCATGAGTATTCAGGCTATAAAAACAGAGGTCATATATGTCAGGTTATATGTGCAAAGCTAACCAGCTTTACTATAGATAATAGCTTTACTTGCCTTCAACTTTAAATGTGTTTGTAATATACTGATATAGCAGACTACTTTTTGAATAGAGTTTAGCATTGTTTTCATGTATGCCTAAAAACTTATATTTTGATGAACAAACCTTTATATATGAACTGGGAGCTGAGGATACTGGGAGAGATGTGAGGAAAAGGGGATTATAGATCCTGAAACACTCTAGAGAGTGTATATAGTAGTTCGACAACTATAAAATGCCTTCATGGATGCAGAGAGATAGTACAGTTGTTAAAGTGCTTGCTTTACATACCACCAACCCTAATCAAAATCCCTGACACCACATGTAGTCCCTGAAAGCACTTTCAGGAGTTGTCCTGGGCATAGAGCCAAGATACAGCACCAAGCACAGTTAGATGTAACCCAAAACACAATTCAGTAGCAACTTTAATAGTATTTTAAGTGATTACACCTCAATTAGAGAGTAATAAATTTAAATATAATATTTATTACATTAATTTTCACAAAAATAAAATAAGGTAAAACATGGCATTTTGAGATCATGTCTACTGTAAAAATGCACAATTATTATTATTTTAGGCATGATTGGTCTGCTAAAGTGCTTTATAAATTCTGAATTAAAAATTTTTTACTTCATTGGCTTGCCTGGATATTAATAAATTTCTTAAAGGTAAGCCATTGTTTTCTAAGTTACTCTGCTTATTTTGCTCTGCCACAAAATTCTTCAGTGGACTTTGACATGATCCAACAGAAATGACAGATGCATTGGTTTAGGCTTAACCTCATACGCTTTATGTATAAAACATGCATAACCTCTTTGAACTGAGCTGTAATATGCTTTCAGCATAATGTGTCAAATTGTACAATAATTCTGGTTCTGCCTACTTCTCCCAAGGTTACCTCAAATGACAAAGCTGTGAATTTTCAAGGCATATTCTTCCTTTTCTTTTGTCACTTTCAGACAATCTTTGATTTTATTTGATTTGATTATTTTGGTTTGGGGATCACATTAGGCAATGTTCAGGGTCTACTTCTGGCTCTGTGGTAAGTGGTGGTCATGGACAGGGATTATAGGGGTTTGAACCTAAATGTTTACTCCTGCATGTAAAGCCTATATACACCAGTCTTTAGCACTATTTCTCTATTCCCAAAGATCTATTTTTTTTTATTTTCAAAATAATAGCTTTATTTAAGCACCATGATTACAAGCATGATTGTAGTTGGGTTTCAGTCATAAAAAGAACACACACACCCTTTACCAGTGCAATATCCCCATAACCAAGATAATACCATTACCCACTGGGAAAAAATAAACTATTAGCCAGAATTTGGGAAAATAGGAACCCCTATGCATTGTTGGTGTAAATGCAAACTGAGTTACTGGGGGAAACATAGAGATTTGGCAAAAAAAAATGAAATAAAAGCCAAAAGATTATACTTTGTATTATACCCAGAGAATGCCAAAATGCTCAAAAATGATATAGGCTTCTTTAACATAAAGAAAATTAAATGCATACCCACGAGTGAATAGAAAAAGATGCTGTGTGTATGTCCAAGTTTACCACACTTGCAAAAAATGATAAAACTCTGCATTTTGCAGCAACATGGACAGATCTTTGGGGTTATTATGCTAAAAGTTGAAATAAATCAGAGAGAAAAACTATGTCACTTCTACAAGGGAGATACAATAACAAAACATGAACAATGTAAAGTTGACTCTCAGGTTATAATAATAAAATGACATAAGAGTGGGAATGGATGATGTGAATAAATTGGGTAAAGAGAGATTAATGGCAGGTGATGATTGGAACTACTAGGAAAAGTGATCATAATATAGCATAATTTGAATCATTTTCATTCTTTATACCTGAAACCTACATAATGCTTTAAGTGAACATTATTACTACAGTAATTTTTAAGTTTAGTTCATCACATATCATTGGCTAAAGTCTTCCTTAATGGATCATTATTCTCATGTAGTACATGAATAGCATTTATTACCTTGATTTTTGAATATTTATATAATTAACCTTATCACACAAGTCATTTTAAACTCCACTGAAGAGCAGAGAGTTAGTTCAATAGGTTGGCAGAAAAACTGTGCATATGGTGGCTCCAGGCTCAATCCTTGGCCCCCTAGGACATTTCCAGGCACTGCCAAACACCTCCCAGAGAGTGACCCCTAACTCCCAAGCATGGATTAATTGAAGAGTAGCTCCTGAGCACCACCGATAAACAACAAAATCCACGGAAGGAAAGAAACTTATTTTAAATATCGTGTATCACCTATTATGGTGACTTATAAACTGTTTGATGAGCATTACTTTTTATTTGATTTTTGTTGTAGTTTAGAGGTCATGCTTACTGACTTTTTCACAGACTCAATGGGAAAACTGTTAAGACAGAAGTATAGAAACAAAGCTACAGTATTATTCCTCATATCCTTTTACTATCAAAGTAGCACATATGTTGTGCTAATACCATGGTGTTAAAAGAATGTTTCTATGTTCATTTTAAACATCTTAAAAGGTACTCAAGAACTAATGATTATTAATGTACCAGACATGTTGATTTCGAGATATTATTATCTCTTCTTAGCAGATGAAAAATGTCATTGCAACTAAGAAGTTATGTTAAATCTTGAGAGAAGCATTTTTGAAATTAGATAAAGGCCTAAATTGGGGATATATAACCCTAAAGCATATCTAATCTGTGTTCTATAGATTATGAAGAGTAATTTTCTTCTTACTCATCATCATATTCCCCTGAATTTAGAAATTTAGAAATTTTAAGGTGTTGAGATGGAGAGATAATATAGCAGGTGGGGTACTTGCCTTGCTGACCAGAGTTGTACCCCCAGCATCCCATATGGTCCCTTGAACATCACCAGTAGAAATTCCCAAGTTCAAAGCCTTAAGTCAACCCTGAGCATAGCCAGGTGAGTCCCTAAAACAAAAACAAAAAATAAGAGAACATTTGAGTCTATAATTCTTATAGACAAGAGTCAGAATAGAAGCAGAACCTTTTTCTAAGAATCATAAGTGTAATAAATGCTTACTAGTGAACAAGGAGTTCTGGGGCAAGATAAAGAAAATGATTCTCTCAGTTTTTGAGAAGGTCATTGTAAAAAATTATTAAAATACATGTAAAAATAGAACTTGGGGTAATTTTTTCAAGTTACGTATTACAAAAGTTTGTAAATTTTCTATAATTATGATATGCTTTTGTAGAATGAATACCTAAATGAAGAAGTTGATGCCAGAGTTATTGAATATGAAGACAATCGGCCCCTCTTAGATATATTTCTGCAGAAGCCAATGGGTTTGCTCTCCCTTCTTGATGAAGAGAGTAGGTTTCCCAA
>PVKC010003722.1:0-37753 GCA_004027635.1 Crocidura indochinensis
AGTCAGGGGTAAGCATTAAGGACAACCCATTTTGGCCCTAAAACAAAACAATGTTTATATTCCAATTTGGATAAATCTGACAAGATTTTCCACAAAGTAACTTAATACTATTGTGCATTTCGACCAACAATGAATGAGAATTCCATAGTTCTATACCCAGATAAGAAACTGGTGTTATCGATATTTGGATTTGTTTGTTTCTTTTTCCTTTTGTTGTTGTTGTTGTTGTTGTGTATGCATTACTGGACAGTGCTCTGAGCTTTCCCCGGCTCTCTACTTACACATCACTCCTGCTGAGGCTTGTGGGATCATATAACATTCTAGAATCCAGTTCGACTTAAGCCAGTAAAATACCTTGCATACTTGACTATTTCTCTAGCTCCATATTAGTTGATATTTGGGGGGAATATCTGACTGTACTCAGTACTTACTCCAGGTTTTGTATAAAAAGATCTTTCCTAGAGTTTCTCTGAGGAGGATAGCATTGCCAGGTATCTAACTGTGGGTGTCTACTTGTGAAACAAGTGAATTAACCTTCTATATTATCTCACTAGTCCAGTATTTGTATCTTAGTGTTCAATTGATGTAATATTTTGAAAGGAGGGTGTGCTAAAGTCACAACTGGCAATTATCAGGGATTACTTCTTTTTCTGTGCTTAGGCAATATTCCTGATAGTGCTCAGAGGATCATTATGAGTGCTAAGAATGGAACCAGGGTGGACTGAATAAAAAGCAAGCAACTTAACCCCCATACTATATGTCCATACCTAGTATGTCAGTTTATATTTATTTATTAGTTTCATATTGAGTTATATTTATGTATTTGATTTTCAAACCACCCCTGTTAATCTCAGGGTTTACTCCTGGCTCTCTGCTCAGGTATCTCTCTTAGTGGAACTGAGGTACCACATGAGATAATGGAAATTGAACTTGGGTCAGCTCCATGTTGCTCCAAACTCCTCAGTTTTTAAAATGGCAATTTTCAAATTAATTTTATTTATTTCAACGGTTTTGCTATTGCTGGCTTAAGAGATCATTTTATATTTTGTGTTCCAATCCCTTATTGGATATTAGTTTTGAAGTTATTTTTTTCTGTATATGACCTATATTTCAAATTCATTTTATGCTACTTTAAAGAATTTTTTAATCTTAATTAGTACAAATTTACTGATAGTTCTTTCATTAATAATTTTATTATGCTGTGTATGAAACCCTTAGATCAACTAGATTTTCTCATTTTATTTTTTAAGAAATTTAATTCATTTTGCTTCATATCAGAACATAATTTGTTTTATCTTTGATTTTCTGAAATTTGGTTCTTTTATACAAAAATATAGAATTTATATTTGTATGGATATGTACTTGTGTCTGTATGTCCAGTTTGCTGTCCTTTGAGCTTCTTATATTTTTAATTTGTTGTTTCTCAATGATATTTGAAAATTCTCAGATGTTATTATTTCAGATATTTATGTATTTTCCTCTCTCTTCCTTCTACCAGTAATATTATATAATTTTAAATTAATTTTATACTCAGTGCTTTTTATAAATCTGTTGAGACTTAATAGGCATGTTAAGAAATTATATTTATATTTTGGTGGGTTTTATTTTAATTTTTACATTTTTGTTGACTTTCTATTTCTTTGCACAATACTAATCTGTAGTTTCTTGATGTTTATTTCTTGAAGTTTTTCTTAATATTAAACTCATGTGTTTTAAGTTCACAATGTAGAAATATCAAAGTCCCTGCTAAATTTGAACCTGCTTTATTTACTAATTGTTTGATTTTAGTTTATCTTGTACTACTTTATTGAAAGCTAAAGATAATAGGATTTTTAAAAAGAAGATATGTAGACTTCTAGGGTAGACCTTATATTTACTAGGGGAATAAAGTAGTTATTGCTATGTGTAAATAAAGATGTGTACAATTAAATGTTTCTTTGGTGTTCTTTTTAATTTTATTTCCTTGTCCTGTCATTAGATTTTCTTTGAACATTCTTCCTAATTAATAAGGTGAAATCCTTTCTATTGTAATACCTTCTGATTAAGATAAGTTTTTGATAGAGAAGTGGCATTGTATGATGCTGTAGTTGCTCTCAGTCTTTCGCTATATCTAGGTTCCTAAAATGTGTTCATTAGAAATGCTTCTTCGACCTTTCAGCCCACAGTGTAAGTTATAGGTGAAAGGGTAAGGTAGAATTGTGCATGCAATTATCTCTAGTTTAGTTCTACTTTCAAAATTTCAGAGGTTAGATTTTGCTAAACTGTTTCCTATAAAAAAATCATCTTTCAAAATGCCTGTGCCTCTTTCCCTTCTTCAGTTGGTAATTTTATCTTTACTAGGAAAACCTGGTCGTACTCCTGGAGGTGAAACTCATAAACAGTGTGGGGTGTATATTAGCAGTGAGCCCTGCAAAGAATCCTAAAATAACAAGCTTACCTGTGTTTATGATTACTCAGCAAGTTCACAATTTAATTTATTCTTACCTGGTATTGATTCCAGTGGCAATTCCTGTTCTGGGATAATGTTGCAGTAGTTGTGACTATTGCATCTACTGATCTGTCTTTCTAAGTTTTGTTAAGTCATTCACCCCTTAACTACAAATCTCTGGTGGATCTATAAATGCTTTCAATGTTTCTTAGTACAGCTATTTCTTGTTGTAAGAATAATAATGATTCCTTCTAAGATGGTGGAATGTTTGAAATCACTATATTTACTTTTGACTTATAATAACATATAAAACAGAAGTAACTTTTTAAAATGATTTAAGTAATCAATCATATTTTAATTACTTATCAAAATATTATGAAATGGCTTATTTGTAATCATAAAAAGTTTTGCTAAGTAGAAAAATGTAAATGTTAGTAAAGACATTCACATATTTCTATCCTCTATTCTAATATCCTTAATATCTCTGATATTGTTCACAAAGTCACATTTTTGTCTAAGATAATCAATTATAGACTCAACACTACAAAATTTTTTGCTAAAATTTGCAATGCCCATCTCTGAAAAATTACATTAAAAAAAGAAATGATATATTCAAGGGATATTTATTTTTGTTTCTACCTAGCTGTAGATAAACTTAAATTTCCTTGTATATTAAAAATTGTATAAATGCTTGAAGGAATGTTTCTTTTATTTTTGTTCTTGTGTGTATCTCTGCATTTATTAATCTATGTATCCTTCAGTTATTTTTATATTTTGGGGGCATCTTGATGACAAAATTCCTAGAACTGTGATTTCCAAGTAAAAGGATAAGTAATTCTATGTTTTATTAAATAGCTACAATTTTTACTGTAGGGAGTAGTGACATCTTCCATTTGCTCTAACATATTTATAAAGAGCTATATTATCAAACTTGTGAATCTATCAAATGAAATGTGATGAATGGCCATATAAGATGGTTTGGTTTGAATTTATCTTATTAGTTGGCAACTTTAACACATGTATCTTTAGAAACTGTATTTATATATTTTGTATGTTATCGATTCAAATCATTTGCTTACTTAGCTAAAGAGAGGAAGCCATCTCTTTTTATTTCCAAATACTTTCGTTAGAAATATTATTTTATCTATGTCTCATCATTTTTAATTAATTTCTATTTAAAGCATTGCAATTTACAAAGATGTTCATAATTGTTTGATTATGTCCTGCTTCACCCCAAACACTCTCCCTAGCTTCCTCTTTTACCCATTCATTTTACTATGTAAAAGGTCAACCTAGACTTGATTAGCTTGAGAAGGTACTTTTCTCTGTCACTGAACTCCCCAATTTAGTTGTGGATTGAGCTAGTCAAAAATATTGTAGGAGAAATCAGTTTGGCAGGATCTCCTGAGGAATCTGAATGCCCTCTGACTCCATGACTTTCTCCCTTATGTCCGGTTTCATTTATTAATTCTCATAGCAACCCTGCTTCAGACCTGTTTCCTGTGATTGGATTATGGCAAGTGGAGCCTTACAGTTATAAGTTAGGCATATAATGTTTCAGCATCAATCCCACCACTGGTGTCAATCTTTTTCTACCTATGTTCCCAGAATATATCCTATAACTTCTCTACTCCCCAGCCTGTCATCTTCATAATTTTGGTTGTTAAAATTTGAATCTCATGATTTTATTTTTGTTGTCTCTATGACTTGGATATTTAGTTTTGTCCTTCTTTAACACCATCAATGTACCTGAGTCCTATTGATACCCATCTCCTGTTATTTCACATCTGTCTTTCTCCAACTCCAGTAGTTACTTTCCTTCTCTTTACTATACTTAGGAGTCAAGAGTGTTCTAGACAACTCCCATGTAAGCCTTATAAAAATCACAATATTAGCTATGCTAATATATAAATTCAATGGAATCCATATAAAAATTCAGACAATATTCTAAAAGATTAGAAATGTCAATGATAAAGTTTTTGTGTTATAAAAGAACTTGAATAGCTAAAACTTAACTGAAACACGAGAAATTGGAGACATCTCATTATCTAAATTGAGCTGAACTGCAATGAAATAGTGATCAGTACATCACGGTATGGAACTAAGACAGACTTTTAGATTGAATGTGTTAAATAATGTGTTTAAATAGAATATCCAATAACATTATTTTTGAAATTTTTATTTTCACTCTGATTTTGGTGACTTTTGATGTTTATATAAAAGATCAACATTCTATTTTGTTTTGGTATTCAGTGGTTACTCCTAGGTCTGTGCTCAGAAATTACTCCTGGCAGGCTCGGGAGACCATGTGTTATGCCAGGTAGAGAACCAGGGTCAGCTGTATAGAAGGCAAACACCCTACAAGCTGTGCTATCACTCTAGCTCCCAAAGTTAAACATTTTTGAATGATTAATGACATACTTTATATAGATATAAATAAATATGACAAAGATGCTATAACTATGCATATAATAGTGACTCTCAGTTCATGGTGCTGGGTTTGAATCAAGTCTAGTATGCAAGGTAAGCATCTCACCCACTGTACAATCTTTCCAGTCTCCAATATTTTTGAAGACTCAGTCATTATTATATTATAATATATAATTTGGTCATATCTGTGTTCTTTGGAAGGATAATGTATTATTACTCTTTACTCATGAAAATAATGTAGAAAGTTTTCTTAATTCACTTTGTTCAATGTAAGTAATTTAGTTTTTGAATTATATAATTAATTGCTAAAGATATGAAATAATTTAATTGCTAAATGACCAGGCTCTGATGCTCTGACCTAGCTTCGAGTTGTGAAAACTTCTTTGTATTTATGTACTAATTAGACTTACTTTTTATGGAATAATTTTGATTAACCATATTCTTAGCAGAAATGACTTCTTTGAACTAGATTTAAAATTAATTGAGATAAATATATATCCTGAATATTGATTATTACTTAAGTGTCATAATTAATTTATACACAAGTGTGTTTATATTTTTGAGATACTAGTACAATGCATGGCTTATGTTTGTTGGTTTTTTAAAAAAAGATTAAAGTATTGTTATTTAAAATGTTATTCATAGCTAAATTTTAGACATCCAATGTTTCAGCATGTCTAAAATCAAGGTTCAACTTCAAGTAAAATTAATTGTTCCAGAAACCACCCCATACCTTCCACAACCATGTTCCTACCACAGCCTGCCCTGCTATCATAACAGTAATCACCTTTGGTTTTTAAAATTTTGGGTCTCAGATGGTATAGCAATAGTGTAACAATTAGGGTAAAGAAGGGACGATTATGACAATGATTATTGGAACTAATCAGTCTGGACAATAACTTGGTGCTGAATGGAGATAAAATGCTATACACAGTTCCCTTCATCAGCAATTGTGCAAACTACAGTGTTTAAATGGGGGAAAAGGAAGAGAGAGGAAGAAGAGTAAAATGCCTACTCAAAAGTCAGGAGGAGAGGGAGGAGGAAAACAAAGGGCATTGATGACAGGAAATGTTTATGGGTGAAGATTGTTGTACATTGTAAGACTGAAACTCAGTAATGAACAAAATAATCATGGTGTTTAAATAAAACTGAAAAAGTTATAGATAAAAACAAAGTATGGATATCATGATTTCATTGTTGATTCAGTGGTTTGTATGTGTAGTTGTTTTTTCTCAACACCACTGAAGCACCTGAGTCACTTTAGCCCGTGTGCCCTGTTATTTCATATTTGCCTTGCTTCACCTTCACTCTTTTCTTTCCTTCTATCACTATACAGTGGTTCCAAAAGTATTATGCACAATCCACTTTTAAATCTCTGCATTCCTTAATACAGTTAATTCTAAATATATATATACACACTATATATGCACATATTATACTACTAATATATGTGTATTTTTCTGTATTATTTCTATGATTTTATTTCTATATCTATTTCTGGCTTCAGAGAGAATGCTGTTTTCTAGTGCCATCCATATTAAATATATAATTTAAGATGGAATACTGACCAGGAAGTGTCTGTTGATCTAATTCCTAATTGTTTGATGGGATCACTGTGTTGTTGAGCCTTTGGGATACTTTATACATCTTGGCTTTTTCTTTAATTCAGAGACATCTTCTTAATTTAGCCTAAATTTCTTTTGCTAAGCTAAATTTGTAAATTGCTATATCTCTTTTAGTTCTTTTTTCTTTTTTCTGTTTTTCTGTTTTTTTTTTTTTTTTTTTTTTTTTTTTTTTTTTTTTTTTTTTTTTTTTTTTTTTTTTTTTTTTTTTTTTTTTTAGCTCTGGAATCAAGCTTAAGTCCATATCCTGGAGAGTTATGTCCATGTTTTTCTTAATGTATCTTGCTTGTTACTGGTTGAACTTTGAGTTTAATCGTTTTATTCAATTTTAATTTTTTCATTGTCACAGTATTTTTTTTCTTTAAATTTTTAAATGGGAACAATTCCAGTGATGCTCAGAACTTAGAACCCTTAGTGCTCCTTAGAGACCAGGTTAAATAATTTACAACTTTAATTATTACAGAATTCAGTACAATGCTCAGGGGTAATTCTTGGTAGTGGTCATGGAACAACTTCTGATACAAGAAATGGCCAATTTCAAAAGAAGCACATTTTGCTTTCTTTCTCTGTTACCTATGCTTTTTATGAAATTTTTTTAAACTTTTCTAGAACACAATGTTAACAATATGCTTCTCAAACCAATGAACATAGTTTCATTGTAGTTCTTAAAGTTAAAACCATGTATGTGAAATACTACGTCCAGTTCTCCTGTCAAAACATTTCAAATTAGCATTTGTTTATTTTGTTTTTGAACCACATCCAACAATGCTCAATGTTGACTTCTGATTTGGGGTTTCTAATGGGAGAACTCGGGGCCAGCCTCAAGCAAAATAAGTACTGTAAAACCAGCATTGACTTTTGGGACCAAATATCTTTGCTTTGATAAATTACAACAGCTGGTAAATATATTTGGAAGACCAGCATGTGCTTTATATACTGTAATTGGCAGATTAAATCTATTTGGGAAAAGAAAAATATCAGTTTAATAGGACACAATATTCTGGGCTTGCATTTCACTTCACATTTCTTGAAAATTTTAATTTTTTACTGTTGCCCTGATTTGAATATTAGTTTGAGCTAGTTTACTTTTTATATCTAATAACTTTATATTATGGCTAATAGCTGGATTTTTTACACATAAAATTTGAAATATACTGTTTTAAGTTTTAATATGGAGGAGCTGGTGAATACTTAAAATTTGTACTTCAGGTCTTGTTTTACTTTTAAAGATTTTGACAGTAGATATATATATATGTATATATATTATACTTATATCTATACCATCTAATCTATACTTTGGTTTTACTTGTTCTTTATTCACCAAGACAGTTAACAAAAGCCTGCCCAATTTAAATTATATACATATTTTTTTGGTGATTTTGGGTTAAACTTGGCAATGTTCAGGGGTTACTCATAGGTCTGCATTAAGAAATCTCTCCTGCAGTGATCAGGGACATTATAGAATGCAAGGGATTAAATAAGAGTTGGCTGCAAACAAGATAAACACTAGCCATTGTACTATTGCTCCAAACCCCTCCAAACCCTAACAATTTTCAGACCTGGTTGACATTACTTTTCGAATCTCATGTATGTTTTCCTTCCTTACTATTCTGTTATTTTTATTTGATTAAATTACTGTAAATCACTATTTTATGGAAATTTTTCAATATTTTTATTATTTAAATGAATTCATTTTATTTTTCTTGTTAATGCTTCTAATCTTAGTTGTGTTTGTTTGTTTGTTTTGGCTTTTGGGTCACACCTGGCAGTGCTCAGGGGTTACTCCTGGCTCTGCGCTCAGAAATCACTCCTTCCAGGCTCTGGTGACCGCATGTTATACTGGAAATCAAACAGGTGTTTGTCCTGGGTTGATCATATGCATGGCAAACACACTACCTATGTGATATTGCTCCAGCCCCAGTTTTGGTATTTCTAATTGAAGATATTTTAAAAATTTTTTTCAAATCCTTCTTTAAAACATAAAAGATAGTATGGTAATAATAGCCAAAGACAATAGAGATGAGGACAGAAGGCCAGTCTATGGTAAGAAGCTGCCACAGAGAGAGGTAAGTGTACTTATGGTAGAGAAGGGTTGGATCTGGTCACACTGGAAAAGAATTGAGTGCTGAAAGGAGAGACATTGATATGCATTTTACCACTTTATTAACAATAGTGTAAAACACAATGTCAAATGGAAAGAAAGAAAATGTGAATGAGTGAGAGAAGTAAAATGCCTGCCTCAAGCAAAGAGGCTGTTGAAGGATGGGAGGGAAACTGGGAACATGAAGGCAAGAAAAGTGCACTGTGAAAGTGATGCGTATTTTATGAAAAAGAAAATCAATCATGAAGAACTATTTAAACCATGGTACTTAAATGAAAATTATATTATATTTCTTTATATTCTAATAATATCTGTTTAAGAAATATGATTACAACATGTTTGTAATTGAGTTTTAGTCATTAAAAGTACACCTCACTTCATCAGTGGAACCTTCCTGCCACCATTTTCTAAATTCTTTCCTCCCCCATTTCTACCTGTCTTTGAGACAGTACGTATTTTAATTTTCTCACTCACTATGATAGATGTTAATATAGTTATTTCTCTAATTTCGCTCATAACTCTTTGTGGTAAGCATCACCTCTTGGACTAATCCTTCCAAACCTCATCTCTATTGTCTCTGGGTATCATTACCATACTTTCTTTTATTTTTCTTAAATGCCACAGATGAGTGAGACTATTCTATTTCTCTTTCTAACTTATATCACTTAGTTTAATAGTTTCTATGTCCATCAATGTATAGACAAATTTCATGACTTCATTTTCTTTTTTGTGGCCATACTCGATAGTGCTCAGAGGTTGCACCTGGCTCTATGCTCAGAAATAGCTTCTGGTGGGCTCGGGGAACCATATGAAATGTTAGGATATGAACCACCATCCTTCTGCATGCAAGGCAAGTGCCTTACCTCTATGCTATCTTTCTGGCCCCAATGATTTCATTTTTACTGACTGCTGCATAGTATTACATTTGTATATGTACCACAGTTTCTTTAGCAACTCATATATTGTTGGGACTCTGGGTTGTTTTCTGATTCTGGCTATTTTAAATACAGCTGCCATGAGCCTAGTGGTGCGGAGGACATTTTTGCATTGTGCTTTTGTTTTCCTAGGCTATATCCCTAGGAGTGATATTGCTAGATAATATGGAAGCTGAATATCTAGTTTTTTTGACTAATATCCATATTGTTTATCAGAATTGTTGACTAGAGGCATTATCACCAACAGTGAATAAGACTTCCTTTCTCACCACATCCCTGCCAACACTAATTGTTCTTTTTCTTTGTTATTATTTCCAGGTTCTGGGGTGCAAAATGATACCTCTTAGTTTTGATTTGCATCTTTCTGATGATTAGTGATGTGGAGCATTTTTTCATGTGCATTTGGTTATCTGTATTTCTTCTTTAGGGAAGTGTCTTTTCATTTCTTCTCCCCATATTTTGATGGAGGAGATGCTTTTTCTTGTTATGTTCTTTCAGTACCTTGTACATCTTAGATATTAGACCCTAATTCAATAGATATTGAGTAAATAGTTTCTTCCACTCCATGAGTGACCTTTGTAACTTAGTCATTGTTTCTTTGAATTGCTGATATTCTCATTTTAATGTAGTCTGTTTGTCTCTGCTTCCACTTACTTGAAGAGCTGTATTCCCTGCTTGAAGATGTCTTTAGTTTTAATGTCATTGAGTGTTTTGTTTACCTTTTCTTCTATATACCTTAAGATTTATAGTCTGATATCAAGGATTCTAATCTATGTTTATTAAACATTTGTGCATAGTCTTAGATGGAGGACTGAGTTTGCTTTTTCGCATGTGGCTCACCAGTTTCCCAACATTACTTTTTGAAGAGACCTTCCTTGCACAATTTTTCATTTTTTGCCCCTTTATCAAAGAGCATATGATTGTATGTCTGGACAACATTATATGAGTACTCATATCTATTACATTAATATGGGGGCCTGTCTTTATTCCAATTCCACTTTGTTTTAATTAATATTGCTTTTTAATTTGATTTAAAATCGGGGAAATAATGACTCCCACCTTTTTTTCCCTAAATGTTTCTTTCCCTATTTGTGGGCATTTAGTGTTCCAAAAATTTTTCAGAAGTGCTTGATCCACTTCTTTGAAGTTTGTCATGGGTATCCTTAGAGGGATTGCATTAAATCTGTATAATGCTTCAGGGAATATTGTCATATGATGATACTAATCCTTCCAATCCATAAACAGGGTGTCTCCATTTACAGTGAGAACTTGACTTACTTTTTTTTGTTTTTCTTTTTCTTTTTTTAAATTATCTTTATTTAAATACAAATATGATTGTAGTTGTATGATTTCAGTCATGTAAAGAGCACTTCCCTTCACCAGTACAACATTCCCATCACCAATGTCCCAATCTCCCTTCTCCCCACCCTACCCACACCTGTACTCTAGACAGGCTATCTACTTCCCTCATTCATCCACATTTTTAGGATAGTTCTCAGTGTAGTTATTTCTCTAACTGCACTCATCACTCTTTGTGGTGAGGTTCATGTCATGAGTTGCACATTTCAGTCCTCACCTCTTTTGTCTCTGAGAATTATTGCAAAACTGTCTTTCATTTTTCTTAAAACCCATAGATGAGTGATACTATCCTGCGTCTACCTAGTATGCTGAGTGAAATAAGTCGGAGGGAGAGAGATAGACTTCTTCCTTTTTTAAATGAAAAACCTTGACATCTTTTTTTGCCTAATTGCTGTGAAAATTAATTCCAGGATTTTGTAAATAGGAGTGGCAAAAGGGGGCAGCCTTGTCTTCTACCAGATTTTAGAGAAATTTTTTTTAGTTTATTTTCATTGAGTATAATACTTCCCATGGTCATCAGTAAATGGCCTTGACTATATTAAATAATGTTTCTTTTCCATTTTATTGATAGTTTTCTTATTCATAAATGTGTGTTGTATATTATCAAATGCTTTTTCTACATTTATTGATAAAATCTATGGTTTTTCTTTTGTAGATATGGTGTTAAATTGATTTCTTATGTTAAACCGTCCTTGCCCATCTTAAATGAAATCTAATTGTTCATGGTGCATGACCTTCTTGTTGGGCGTTAGATCCTATTTACTAGGCTTTTTGAGGATATTTGCATATGAGTTTATCATGATTATTGGTCTGTATTTTTATTTTATTTTGCAGCATTTCTAACAGGGTGATGTTAGCTTCCTATAAACTATTTGGGGTTGTTTCTGTTTCTTCAATTTACTGAAAAGTCTAAAAACCTTTCCTCTTGAAAGATTTGAAAGAATTCGTTATTGAATTCATTTGGATCAGGACTTTTGATTACCATCATAATTATCTATATAATAATGGGTCTGTTTAGATATGCTAGATAATCCTGGTTAAACTGGGGGAAATTAAAAGAGTTCAAAAATTTATCCATTTCTACCAGGTTATCTTATTTTTGGTAGAGAGCTTCTCAAAGTAATCTTTGATTACCCATTGAGTTTCTGTAGTATTTGTAGTGATTCCTGTCACTAGCCCTAATTCAAGAGGATCTAAAACCAGTGGGCCTACTGTGGATTGACCACAGCATGGCTAACTAACTCAGACCAGATCTCAAAAAGAGATTGCTCCCCAGATGAGTGATGGTGGTATTTCTCAAGCTTAGTTTATTGGTAGCTGCAAACATTTATTTAGCCTAGATATGACTTTTCCTACTGCTGTGCTAAATATGTATCTATTTGAACATTTACCTACAGATGAAAGAATTAGTAGGTAAATGTGGCCTTTATTAAATATTCATTTTTTTCTGGAAAACTCAGCATCAAGAGACACATAAAAATAAATTTGCATTATTCAAGGTGAAGTTAGTCATTGAAAGGATATCCAGTATCTTTAAACAGTCTGCTCCCTCAGATGGAAGGAACCATTCACAGAAAACATGGAATCTTGCTAATTTTTTAATTTACATTGTAATTGACACCCAGAATTGGCTTGTGAGTAAAAACTTTGAGATGTTAAAATTTGCCCTTTTAATTCCTGGAAGCCTCTGGCTCAAACAGAGACTCCTCTCTGTTTTTTAATTGGAGCTTATCTTTTAGAAAGTTTGTAATCCAGAATAAAGTCCTGTGAACTGTTTGTTGTGAAGAAATTTATAGATCAAACAGTATGTACTAATAAGCTTTATGAGATCTAGAAAGTACAATCATTTTAACCTTGCAGGAAAACAGATATAGGCTATCTTTCACATGTAAATATCATGCTTAAATACATCACTTACTATTAAATAAAATAGAATGCATTCGACCCTATTTTTGAGTGTGGCTTGTTATTCTTACTCTGTCCACTCCTATGCATCCACCTTTCTGAAGGAACCCGGATAATTTACTTCGTTCTGAACTAAGACAACCATAGCACCCCTCATTATATTTCTAATGCAATTTATTAAGTTTCTCTCCCTTTTTATGTGAATTTCCAGGTGACTTATTAATCTTGAAAAAAAATTTTTAAACAACCAACTCTTGCTTTCTTTGATCATTTGAATTGAATTTCCAATTCATTAATTTCTACTCGAATTTGTTATTTTCTTCTAATGAAAGGAGGGGGGGGAACCTATTTTGTTCCTTAGGGGAACCTATTTTGTGAAGGACATGCCTTGCCCCTTCCTTGCAACTGATAAGGGAAACCCCGCCCTCACCGCCACCTCATTCGTACTGCTCTAGTTACCTGGTGAAGGCTCCACCCTCAAGGCTCCGCCCACTTCCTATCTTATAAAGAGGGGAACAGAAGGTTGGCACCGCTCTCTTAGTTCTGGCGCGCTCTCTCTCTCTCTCTGGCCATGCGGTAGTCAGGCGAAACACGCGGGCTCTGCGGGCTCTCAGGCTTCTGTCACTATGGACGTTTGGGACTATGGTTAGACGTGCTCTCTCTCTCTAGCCTCTGTCCGGACAGAGCACTGATGGTTGGTGGTTTTGATCTGGCCAATGCTTCGGGCCAATAAATAAACTTACATAATCTTTATGTTTTGGGTCTCTGTTCATTTGTCTGGTCACGCGGCGGAAATGGGGGCTCTCTCTCGGACCCTTTCACTACACACCTATGTTTGGTTAATTTTGTTATCACTGTTGATCTTCTATCATATTTCTGAACAATTGTTTTAAATATTTTGTTAATCCATCATTGGGTACATGTATATTTAGGAACATGATTTCTCCTTGTTGTTCATATCCCTTGACTATTTCATATCCCTTGATTATTATGAAATGTTCATTTTTTGTCCCTTATAACTTTTAAATCTAAATTTGTGTTATTTGGTTTTAATATGGACACTCCAGATTTTTTAAGGGACTTATTTCCTTAGGTGATTATTCTCTTATCTTTGATTCTGAATCTATGTTTCTTCTCACTATCCACATATGTTTTCTGTAGGCAATAGAATGTTGGATTGAGTTTTGATCATTTGTCATGCTGTGTCTCTTAACTGGTGCACTTAGCTCTTTGACATTGATAGGGATAATTTTTATGAAATTTATTGTCATCTTTATGTAAGATTTGGTGTGTCTATTGGTCTGAATTGTCTTAAAATAGACCTTCCATTTTGATATTTACTGTCATTGCTATCCAAATCTATAAATCAAAATATAGATGTCTTTTTTTTGGGGAGGGGGGCACACCCAGCAGTGCTCAGGTGTTACTCCTGGCTATCTGCTCAGAAATAGCTCCTGGCAGGCATGGGGGACCATATGGGGACACCAGGATTCGAACCAACCACCTTAGGTCTTGGGTCGGCTGCTTGCAAGGCAAATACCGCTGTGCTATCTCTCTGGGCTCCATAGATGTCTTTTTTTAATGTAACTTTCAGGTCTTACATATTTGACTATCACTATAAAATCACATGGGTTAACTATAATGTAATATTTACTTTAGAATGAAGAAAATTCCGTCAGCTTTAATCATGCAAGATTATTTGCTGTGCACTCTTTTTTGGTATCAGTTTACTTTTCAATAAAATGAAGGCATATTTAAGGCCTTCTGTTTCTTGCTGGTACTGCTTTTATCTCTAAAAAGTTTCATACAATTTTACAAATACACAACACATATCAGTCCTTTAAAAAATTTGACGTAGATAAAATCCATTTTATTGAGACTTATAGTGCCTTTTAAATCTCTGTTCAGTGATGTTTTCTAGTAACAGAAAATTATTACAGTACTAAAACTATTCATTTTGATATAAAATCACTCTCAAGTATATTCACTTTTTTAGAACTTAATATCTCAGTATATCAGTGTACTTATTGTTAAATCTATGAAATGATCTTTCTACTCCATAGAATTAAATAAAAAGTATGTTTAAAACATAACTTCATATTGCTATTTTAGTTTTACTGCATGTTTTAAGGTCTATTACACACTGTACAATTTAAAATATAAATAAAAATGGCCATATAATTCTAGTTGTAACCCTCAGTTTTATATATATTTACTTAACATAAATACTACTTTATTTCACAACTTTATCAATTTAATTTGGCTAAACAAGTAGGCTATAAGTACTCAGTCTTTCAGCTAACATGGTTTCAGTAATCTTAGTTATATTCTTTAATTTTTAAAAATTTCTTAGATTTTCAAAATTATTTTCTATAAAACATTTATAACAATTTCTTCTAATTTAAATGCATTTTCTTGCTGAAATGTCTATTGATGTATGTATGTATGTCATTAGCTCTAAAGCAGCCAGAGATTTCACTCTAATATTGAGACACCCATAATTTTTGTCTTCAGTTCTTTGCTTCTATTTATTCCTATTAATTTGTTTGGTGTCGAGAAGTTACTAGATTCTAGTTATAATAAATAAAATAAATAGTGCATATTATTATAATATACATATTATTCCACAAAATTATCCTCCTTCAAGCCTACCTCTGTTGTTTCTATCTCGGCATATCTATTCACATTTTAGTCCTTGGAGTTGCAATCATTCTCTAAGGTAGAATGTAAAAGTTCTATTGTTCTCTTGTTATTACATTATAATTTGAGTAGGAGTTTATCAAATGTATAGCAATGTTATAGCTCAATAATTGGAGAACTATGCTTTTGAATGTATGCATTTATCAAGGTTTCTAAAGTACTTCTTGCTTATTTGAATTTCTGTAAAATTAACTAGCTTACTGTAAAACATCTGCTGAAAGCATAAAGTTCTATAAACTGACATTACATACAGTAAGTACATTAATATAGATGAAAATACTTTTGTGTTTTGGTACTCTACTCATACACTTCAATTATTCCTAATGAATATTTTTTTCTTATGTTGTGGCAAGTTAGCTCATTAGTAGTTTGTTGAGTTATTGGTAAGTTCATTTTAGAGAAGTTTAGTGGTAGTTTCTGTTTAACAATAGATAGAAAACCAAATGTCATTGATGTTTTCTGGACCAAATTAATGACATAAAAGGAATTAAAAGGGTTTTCTTTTCCTCAGGGACAAGTACAATAGTACAAGTTAGAACAACTTAAAAAGTGTGACTACATTTCAAAACAAGAAAAAACTTGATAGAGTGGCAATTTACCTAACAGAAGGAAAAGCTGAAGCTCTCCTAAAATGGAAGATTGTAGGATAAGATCTTGTTTCATGGTACAGTTATATCAAACACAGTATTTTGTATTTATTTCAGTTTTTGTGTTCCTTGATATAAAGAAAGCTATATATCTATTTCTTTGCAGTTATAGTAGAGAAATTTGATTGAGATTTGTTCAGTGTAATATGGGCAAAAATGGTATGAGACACATCTAGGCTAAGATCATAAATCACATCACACCATTTTTTTACTCTTTATATTTCCTTTCTAAAGTGAATGTGGAAGCTGTATTTTCTAGATGGTGAATCCATAACTTGGATATAAAGTGTTTTCTCAAGTCTCCAAGTAGGCATATGATTTCTAAGATAGTTAAATAAAAGATATGAACTAAACATTTTTGTAAAGATTTTGAGAGTTCTAGGTATATATAATTTATATTTTAATCAATTTTATTTTGGCCAAAATAGATGACAAATCATTCACAGTAGTATTTTTGGTACATAGTGACATTTAGTTATATATTTAAAAGCAATCTGACCTATGTAGTCTCTGTAATTCATGAGTAATGCAAAGCTTAATATGCTTACATATTAAGCTTAGTGCTTACATGCTCTAAGGGAATTCAGAGACAAATCTGTTCTTAGTGCTATTACTCTCTTTAGGGGCAGGAGAGGAGGAGCAAGCAGTAGGGTGTTAGCCTTACACACTCTAATCTAGGACGAACCCTGGTTTGATCCTATGGCATCCCATATGGTCCCGCAAGCCAGAAGCAATTTCTGAGTGCATAGCCAGGAGTAACTCTTGAGTATCACTGGGTATGCCCCCCCCCCACAAATTACTCACTTCAAAGTGGGACATACTTTGTGGGTGAAACATTATCCTACAAATATTAGGGTTAAATAAAATTCTATGGATAATTTGCAAGTCTACTGATGGCTCTCATTTAACAACAAAATTCTCTAAAATTGACAACCTCTATATATTATGCTAGGGCAAGATGATTCATGTCTCACATTTGAGGGTTCCAATAAAATGTTCTGCTCTGAATAATAAGACTATCTGATGTGCCCTATTAATAATCAAAGAACATCAATATATGTTGTCTCACTCATTCATAAAACTCAGGATCACTAGAAGTTTGAGCCAAATATAACTTGTCAACTTGAACCAAAAATAAGCAGATAAAGTGGAATTAGGTCTAAAATGAAATTTCTTAGAGATCAAAGAATTAGGAAAAATTCAAGATAAAGTTAATAATGCCAGATCTTTGAAATAAGATATAGTACGCATGGAATATAATGAGTATATTTAAAAAGAACTTTAGGAAATAATTACATGGTGAAATATTAAATATTCAATTTCAGAATATTTAAATATTAATGAAATTTAAGATAACTGAGAAAATATTTTGAAAGAACTCTAGAATGTGAGAAAGTATGAAAATTATTGTGAATTAAAAACAAATTGACAATTTAGTTATTAAGGCTTCTGAAACATTTATTTTGGATTGAGAGGTTAACATAGGTACATTCTCTGTCTTTAAATGAAAACATTTGGAAAGGTATCCCTAAAATAAAAATATTAATAACTGGACTATTTTAGAAAACATTCATATTAAAATGTATATATCAATGCATATCATGTATGTGAAATGGAAAAAAATCCAAACTTTTCTAGAAGAATAATTTCATAGTTTTGGTATTAAGAAGACAAAGTATATGAATCACATATTATGTAAAATGAGTAAATAAAGATTATAGTAAAGACTTATCAAAAGGTTAAATATTATTACAATATTTTTTAATATATGGATCAAACAACAACGTGTAGAATCTATGTTGGTACTAAACCTATATAAGTACGATTATTTACCCTATTCATTTCTTGGTAATTCTAAAAAAATAAGAGGACTAAAACAATAGCAATATAAACTGCATTTGATAATTAAAAATAATGAAATGAGTACAGTTGTATACATGAGTACAGTTGTATATGTTTATAAGTGCATTTATAAAGATACTATAGGGAATATATGTTTTCAATATATGTGTTGTATATATAGCTGTAAAGATACATTTATTAGTATAGGAAATAATATATTTTCCAAATTTCAAAGATAGCTCACCTTGTTTCACTTCCAACCTCACATTATATTAATATTCTTTCATTAGTATTCTAATAAAAGAAAATAATTATTAGTAGTAGTTTTCTTTAGTAATATTTAATAGTATTCTTTTATTAGTAGTAGCATATTCTTTTATTAGTAGTTTTCAAATAATTTTTTTTTTTTTTGGTTTTTGGGTCACACCCGGCAGTGCTCAGGGGTTACTCCTGGCTCCATGTTCAGAAATTGCTCCTGTCAGGCGCGGGGGACCATATGGGGCACCGGGATTCGAACCTACGACCTTTTGCATGAAAGGCAAACGCCTTACCTCCATGCTATCTCCTGGGCCCCCAAATAATTTCTTTATCTAAGTACCTTGGTTACAGAAATGCTCATTATTGGGTTTTAGTCAGAGGTCATAACTTTTTTTTTTGGTTTTTGGGCCACACCCAGTGACGCTCAGGGGTTACTCCTGGCTATGCACTCAGAAGTCGCCCCTGGCCTGGGGGACCATATGGGGCACGGGGGATCGAACCGCTGTCCGTCCAAGGCTAGTGCGGTAAGGCAGGCACCTTACCTTCAGCGCCACCGCCCGGCCCCAGAGGTCATAACTTTGACTCTTTTGCTCCTTCTGATAATAGTCAATGTGGCTAGAGTGAAAGCAGTTATGGGCAACTTGCCTTGCATGTGGCTGACATAGGTTCAGTCCCTGATATTCCAGCTGGCCTCCTGAGTTTACCAGGAGTGATTTCTGAGTGAAGAGCTATGAGTAACTGCTGAGCACTGCAGGGTTTGATACAAAATTCCAAAGCCCCCCCACAAAAATTCACCTTTATAATTACAAAGCATCTGCCTGCATAATCTTAATAGTTTATTAATTTCAGGCCCTTAATAAAGAAAATCATCTCTTAGGATGGTCTTGGATGGAGATGAGGGCCTTGGTTGGACATCCCAGGCCATGTGGCTCCAGCTCCCACTAACCCCAGCGGGTCTGGAGGTTTATGAGAGCGACAGGCAGAAATCTCACTCACCAGCAGGCTTCATGAGAGATAACATCTTTATTCAGCCCTAGGCATCAGATGTGACTTCTACCATTCAAGCTAGCCCTGCATCTACTTTCATCCATGTCACCTCTGACCTACACGTTGGCCAGGATCCAAACGGGCAAAAGAGCTAAGGCCAAAGGGCAGAAAGCCTGAGATCCCAGACCTATATACCCTTCCAAGACCCCTCCCAGGAAATGGGCGGGGTTTGCAGGTAAAGTAAATGTAATATCCAGTACCCAAAGCCCCTCCCAGGAATGGGCAGGGCTCAGGGAGTTACCTGAACCCAAGGGAGAGGAAACATCCTAATAGTCATATTTTAGTCTGGATACATAAGTTTAGTTTGTATACATTATTTAAATTTTAACAGCTTTTTGGAATTATGGAATGGGCATTTTTGTGGGGACATTAATAAGTCTATTATACTAGAAAAACTATAAAACTGGTCAAGTTCAAGTCAAGGATCATTTAGTAATGAGCAGAAGTGTGAGTAAAATATTAAGGTGTAAAGACAATCTAAAATATTAGCAAAAACTGAATATTTACAAAAGTTTCAAAATTTCAAGTGCAAGAGAAAGGAGAAATTTTATAATGATCCACTCATTTTTGAGAAGAATATTTATGACCCAATTTTAGGAATACATACCAAGGGAGTTTTTTAATAAATTAATAGAATTAAAAAATATATATATATATATAAGATTCAAAAATAATTCTGTGAAGTTACAGAAAATTAAGTAAAAAATCTGGTGCGCTCATGGGAGATGTATGAATATTTATATAAACATATATTTATATTTTTATTGGATTCTACATAATAAAAACAAATATCTGGGATCTAAATTACCAACAGCATGGATAGTTCTCAAATTCATCATATTTAGTAAAGGAATGTCTATAAAAGAAATAAGTAAATTAGAGCTGCATAAAAGAGCAGAGGTGGCTCGCGATGTCATACTACTAATAGTCCGGGAGGTAAACAGAAAAAGTACAGCCTGTTACAGAGGAAGCAGAACCAGCAATTAGATAGCAGTCAATCTGGTTTTAGGGTCACACATATATTCTGGTCATTGAGGCCCTGCACAACATTTAAAAAGCATCACCATACTGCCGAGGTCACAATGGTGAAACAATTCAGAACATTACCATGCTTAGTGAATGAAGATGATAGTTCAGAACAGCCAATTAATATCTGGCATCTATATAGTCTTTCTGATGAGTACTACAGAAGAGAAATGTGGAGGATGTTCAAGAAACTTAAAGAATCTATGGAACAAATAGATGAATAACCAATAAGAGTCAAGAGAATAATGAGCATTGTAATGAGAGAACTCCAAACAGAAACAATAAAGGGGCTGGAATGGTCGCGCAAGTGGTAGGACGTTTGCCTTACACAGGCTAACCTAGGACAGATCATGGTTTGATCCCCTGCATCCCATATGGTCCCCCACATCAGAAACAATTTCTGAGCACATAGCCAGGTGTAACCCTTGAGCTTCACTAGGTTTGGTCCCAAAACCAAACCAAACTAAACCAAACCAAATCAAACAGAAACAATAGACCTGGAAAATGTGTTGGACAAAGTGAAAAACTTGAAGACCTCATTTACAGAAAAATAGTGCCTGAGGACAGAATCAGTGATCTGGAAGATGAGCTGTATAACACCTCCATGCAATGGAAAAAGTACAAAAAGAGCCTTAAAATAAATTAATAGAGAGTGTAAAAATCTCCAAAATGTCAGATTAAAGTAAACCTATGGGATAAATTCAATAGAAACAACATAAGTAAGATCATTGGGGTCCCAGAGAGACAGGAAGAAAACTTCGTATGAAGAAACAAAACCAAGAACATAATTGTTAAGAAGTTTCTAGATCTAAGTGCAAACATAAAGATTCTGGATGTCCAAAGAATACAGCTAATGGAAAGAAACACAAATTAAAGAACCCCAATGCACATCTTATGAACAATGATTAAAAATATACAGATAGAGATAGAATACTGAAAGCAGCAAGATCAAAAAGGGAAATCACACATAAAAAAGCATCCTTAAGATTTATAGCATATTTATCACAAGAAAAACAACAACAGGAGCAAAGGCAGTGATGGGATATAATGAAAACATGTAATGAAATGAATACCGTACCAAAATACTGTAACCATGTCCAACTTTTACTCAGATTGGAAGGATGGATACACTACATCACAGATAAACAATAGCTCAGGAAATTTATAGACTCAACAATAATATTAAAAGAAGTATTATTTGGAATAAATATGGCACAAACACACCAAACTTTTAGAAAACATAGCACAAATACATCACGACAAAAATCTCTCTAAAAGTTAAAAGACTAAATATATCAATTAAAAAACAGAGTGGTAAATAAATAAGAAAGTTGAGCTGAACATTTCACTACCTGTAAGAAATACATTTAAATAGTTAGAGCAAAAACATAGACTCAAAGTCAAGGTTAGAGGACAATGCTTCAAGCTAATAAAGTCCTTAAACAGGTTGAGGTGGCCATTCTAATATTAGATGAAACATATTTAGGCTGCAAACTGTTATAAGAGGCAGAGACAGGCACTTCTTAATAATCAAGAAATATATCTATTGGGGAGAAATACTCCTAAAAATATATGCTTTTAATGAGGGGTCAACAAAATATGTAAAACAACTGCTAATAAGCAATAAAGACATCACTAAGCAACACATTAGTAGTGAGGGCATCAACACTGCTCTGTTACCTCCTGATAGATCAATTTTTAAAAAAAAACTTAACAAGGATAGATTGTATTTGTAGGAAGAAATAGGTTAGTGGCTTAGTATGTATGTTTGCATACACACACACACAAACATAGACACACACACACGGCTGTTCATCCCTAAAAATTTCAGTGCACATTCTTCTTTAGAGCAGTTGGGACATTCTCCAAGATAGATCATAAAACAGACCTCTATAATATCAAGAAGACAGAAGTCGTATAAATTATCTTTTCAGATCATGATACACTGAAAATAGAAGAAATTACAGAAAAGGCAAGACCTTCTAAAAAAGTTTGGAAGATTAAACAGCTCACTACTGAACAACCAGTGGTTCAGAGACAAAAACAAAGAGAAAATTAAATTGAAATATTACTAGAAACAAATAAGAACAAATATATAAATTATCAAAATTTATGAGACACAGAAAAAGTGGTATTAAGAAGAAAATGTTTTGCAAGCATTCATCAGGCATAAAGAAAAAGCGTATTTAAATAAACTAATTACACAGCTTAAGAAATTGGAAAATGACCAATGAAATCAGTTGAAAATAGGCAGGCTGAAGGAAATAATAAAACTTAGAGCAGAAATTAATTAACTCAATACCCACTAAAAAGATCAATGAAAACAAGAGTTGGGTCATAAAAATAAATGATTGATAAACTATTAGCAAGACTGATAAAAAAGAGAGAAACAATAATCTGAATCAGAAATGAAAAGTGGAAAGTCTCTACAGACATGAGAAATTCAAATGGTAATCAAAGATTACTTTGAGACTTCTATGCTTTGAAACAAAAGACCCTAGAATAAATGATTCTTTAACACCTATAACATCCTAGGGTTGAACCAAGATTATTAGCAACAACTAAAGAGACCTTTAATATTTAGGAAATGAAAATGTAATCACAAGGTTAAAAAAAAAAAAGCCCAGGCCCAGATTAATTTACTGGTGAATTTTTTCAAAAAAATTTTTTTTTTTTTGGTTTTTGGGCCATACCCGGTGATGCTCAGGGATGACTCCTGGCTATTCGCTCAGAAGTTGCTCCTGGCAGGCACGGGGGACCATAAGGGGAACCTTGGGATCAAACCGTGGTCAGTCCTAGGTTATCGCATGCAACCTACCTCCAGCGCCACCACCCGACCCCATTTTATCAAAACTTTAAAGAAGACCTACAGCCAACTTTTCAGATTCATCCAAGAAAATGAAGATATAGAAACACTATAAAAATATATTTTATAAAGTTAACATAACCGTAATACCAATAGTAGACTGTGACACCACAGAAAAAGAGAAATACAGGCTGATATGCTTGATGAACACAGACAGAAAGATACTCTACCAAATACTAAATAATAGTATCCAATAGCTCATCTAGAAGGGTATACACCAGGACCAAGTAGTTGTAAGAATGATTTATCCATACAAATCAATGACTATAATAAACCATATAAATAAAAGACAAATAAAAATCATTTGATCATGTGAATAGAGATATAGCATTTGACAAGATCCACTAACTTTCCTGATAATATTTCTCAGCAAGATGAAGGAATTTTTCTCAATAGAGTCAAAGCCTTGATGACATGAAACTACACTTACAAACTTTTAGAAACAGTATATATATATACTAAAATGACAGACTGCAAAATTAATACACAGAATCCATGATCCATAATCTTTTCTATATACAAATAAAGAGAAGAAAGATATTTAAAGCAAAACAATTCAATTAAAATTGTGCCTCAGGGGCAAGAGTGGTAGAGTGTTTGCCTTGCACATAGCCAATTCAAAGACAGATGGTGGTTCATATCCCTGCATCCCATATGGTCCCCGAGCCTGCCAGGAGCGATTTCTGAGCTCAGACCCAGGAGTAGTCCCCAAAACCACACACACACAAATGTATGGGACTGGATCAGTGGCACAGCAAATGGCCTTGCATGTGGCTGATCTAGGTTGGACCCCACAACCAGGAACCCATGCTAGGAGTGATTTCTGAGTGCATAGCCAGAAGTATCCCCTGAGCGTCACCTGGTGTGCCCCCCCCCAAAAAAAAAGAATTATGCCTTAGAAAATTAAGTACCTTGGAACAAACTTAACTAAAGAGATAAAAGACCTATGCAAAGAAAACTACAATACAGTGATTCAGTAAGTAAAAGAAGATATAAGTAAATGAAAAAAGGAAGACCCTGATTGTGGATAGGGAGGATTCACATGATTAAAATGGCAATGGTTTTCAATGCATTGCACAGATTTAAAGTACTTTCTATTAGAATACCCATGACATTTTTCAAATAAATGGATGAAATGTTCCTAAAATTCATTTGGAAAAATAAACACCCATGAATACTAATATCACTCCTTGGTTAAAAGAAGGTGTGGGAGGCATCACTTTTCACTACTTTACAATGTACTATAAAGTAGTAATCATTAAAACAGCATAGTATTGAAGTAAAAGACAAACCCTCAGTTTAATGGAATAAACTTAAGTATTCGGAGACTGACTTCCCCCATGTATACTATCAATTAATCTTTAAATAAGGGGCAATAAATACAAAATGGAGCAAAAATAGCCTCTTCAACATCAGGTATTTGGAAAATTGGTTAACTACATTGGTCAACAATAACTAAAGAAAACTCAGGTCTCTCTTGAATGTTACACACAAAACCATAAATTACATAGAGGAAAATAAAGACAGAATACTCCATGATATTTGAGCTAAAGAAAATTTCAATGATGTAACACCACTGACTGCCATGACCCCTGTGTAAGGGACCCTAAACCAGATGTCATGGCTAAGGGAGAGGACCAGATTCAAGGGGCCTTTGTTACCTGTACCCACATGAGAGGGCACTGGACTTGAAAGACTTTGGATGCCTGTACCCACAATTGCATTGAAGCACTTGGAGAAATTTATAGGAGTTGTGGCATAAATCTCCCCTCTTATTTGAGTCATATCTTCACTAGCAACCTAAGGACCTTTCTTTGAGCACCTTATAAAACCACTCAGATTTCTGTAAACCCTTCTTGTTATGAGCAGTTGTGTGTATTCAAGTAATTCTTAATTTTTAATCTTAAATTAATGACCCATAGTCCAGATATCCAAAAATCAAAGAGAAGGGTCTCAGACAGCAGAGGTAAACAGAAGGTGGTACCCTGGGTCTGTAAAAGTAAAATTTTTTTTTGCTGAGCCTGCAGCTTGTCCAATGCATCTGTCTGGTACAATGTGAGTTCTAATAGTTTTAAAGGTCAATTATGATGCCTTGCCAAAAAAAATAAAACAAAACAAAACAAAAAACCCCAACAACCTTAATATAAATATCCTGCTCTAGCCCACAATAGACAGACTAAATTCAACCTCACTTCTGAGTTTTTTCAGTCATGATCTCATCGCCAACACCACATCCACCCTCCTTAAGGGAACATCATGATTCCCTTAGAGTCGATGGCTTAAGACATCTTGTGGCAACTGACTAAGCATATGGAAATAAAGATAAATAAATCGAACTATGTTAAACTGATAAGGTTCTGCACCTCAGAATAAACTGCTCAATAAACAAAAATTATCCAAGAAATAGTTTATTCACCCAAAATATTCAAGTAAGAGATTAATATCTAAGATTTACAAAACTCTGGTAGAATTTACCAGGAAAGAAACATCTAATCTCAAAAATGAGGAGGAAAATGAATAGACGTTTCATCAAAGAAGAAATACAAATGGACAAAAATGCATGAAAAATGCTCCAAATCATAATTATTAGGGAGATGCAGGTCAAAACAACAATGAAATATCTCACACTAGATAGACTGACATATCACAAGAAAAAAAAAAGGACAATATATATCAGTGCAGATTCAGGGCAAAGAGGACTCTTACTCACTACTAGTGGTAGTATCAATTGGTCCAGCCGTTTTTGAGAGCTGTATGGATATTCATAAAAAAAAAACCTCTAGAAATTTCCATATGATCTATATATACCACTTCTCATGATATGCCCTAGAAACTCAAACACAGCATGCAGTAAAACCTTCCACTTTCCTATACTCAGTACATCATTATTTATAAGAGCTAGAATCTATAAGCAATCCAAGTGACTGAGAACAGATGAGAGTCTACAGAAATTGTTGGGAGCCGGGAGGTGGCGCAGGAGGTAAGGTGCCTGCTGCCTAGCCTAGGACGGACCACGGTTCGATCCCCCGGTTCCCATATGGTCCCCCGTGCCTGCCAGGAGTGACTTCTGAGTGCATAGCCAGGAGTAACCCCTGAGCGTCACTGGGTGTGGCCCAAAAATCAAAAACCAAAAAAAAAAAAAAAAAGAAATTGTGGACATATATATATGTATATATACATATATATTCATACAATGAAATACTATACAGCTCTAAGGTAAAAAATGAAGTAATGAAATTTGCTTAAATGGATATGAAGAGTATTAAACTGGCTAAAATGAGTCTGACGTAGAGGGATAGATAGAATAATCTTACTGTTATAGGCTATAAGAAAAATAAAAGACAGAATGGTAATAATATCTGTAGACAATGAAGATGTAACCCAGGAAGCTTAATCCATGTTAATAAGCTTGCTACAAAGTTTTAGATGTACTGTTAGGGTAGAGAAAGATCAAATTTGATAATAATGGTTGGGATTGATCATGTTGGACAAGATCTGGGTTCTGATAGGGGAAAAAGTGTTACATATAATACCTATTCATTAACAATAGTGCAAACTATAGTGTAAAAAAGAAAATATATAGAAAAGGGAGAGAGAAAGAGGGAGAGAGAGAGAGAGGTAAAATATTTGCTGAGAGGCAGCAGTAGAAGGTGACGGGGAAATGAAAGAAATGAAAGAATGGAAGTGGCAAGAAATGTGAAGTGTGGTATATAATGTATGACTGAAACTAAATCACTAACAGTTTGGTAAACATTTTGTAAACTTTTTTTGTTTTTTGTTTTTTTAGGGGGGGCACACCCATTTGATGCTCAGGGTTTACTCCTGGCTAAGCGCTCAGAAATTGCCCTTGGCTTGGGGGACCATATGGGACTCCAGGGGATCGAACCACGGTCCTTCCTGGCTAGCGCTTGCAAGGCAGACACCTTACCTCTAGCGCCACCTCACCAGCCCCTACTTCTTACATTTTGAAAACTTTTTAATAAAAATGTTTTTTAAAAACTACATTGAAGAAAACTGTTAAATAAGATAATGGTAGTATCAATTGGTCCAGACTTTTTTGAGAACTGTATGGATATTCCTAAGAGAACTGTATGGATATTCCTAAAAAAAAAAAAAAACTCTAGAAATTTCCATATGATCTAGATAAACCATTTCTCATGATATGCCCTAGAAACTCAAACACAGCATGCAGTAAAACCCTCCACTTTCCTATACTATTTATTATCATGTATATATTTAACACTAAACCCATGATGGAGAATAATGCATGGAGAGTAACTATAACTACAGTGAAGAGAGATGAAAATGAATTTAAAAATGCATGAATTATTACCTTTATGACTTTTACCTAATAAAATCTATAATATAGTTTGGGAATACTTTATGCAATTTTCCTGAATATTTAAGATAATACTCTAAACATAGTAGTATTTCATGTCTTAATGAAATAAAAATGCTATTACATTGATATTTATCTTTTAATAAATATGTCCTTGTTTTAATGATAGAAAGTTTCTGACTTTTCTGGAGAGAGAAAATGACTAGAATTTTAGTTCAAAAGATTTACAATACAACTGAATATTTATGAAGTAATTTACAAGGACAATACTCTGAGAAAGAGATATATTTTCCAGAGCATTTTTATAAATAAAAAATCAACAGAATGTTTTATTTAAAAAGCATGAACGAGTTTATTCTTATATTTGTTATATAAAATTATAGTTATGTGCTTTAGCTTATGAACTGATCCTACTTACCTTAAGCTTTGGCACATCTCTGCTATCTAATCACGTTTTCTTTTTCTCCAGCAGAAAATAAAGTTAAGTAGCCAAGAGACTAATCTCTCTAATGTATTTTGATACAAACTTAAGAATCAGATATATCTTACTCACCACTCAGAACTTGCCCTATTATGTCGGTAAAATAGTCTCACCAGTAAAATTAGTCTGGGACTCATGGGGTACATATTTATCAATTAATTTGTTTTGTTTGTTTTGGGGTTATTCTGGCAGTGCTAAAGGTTCATTTGTTGCTCTGTGCTCAGAGATCACTCCTTTTGCAGCACTGGTAACCACATGTGGTATAGGAATCAAACCAGGGAAAACTGCATGTAAGACAAGCATATTAATTCTTATGGTATCACTACAGTTCTTATATATTTATTTCTAGCTAAGATAAAGGATTAGTGAAATGAAATTTAAAAGGTACGTTTGTTGGAACATATATTTCTTTAATTCCAAAATATAGGTTTATTTTTCTTTTTAATTTTTCTTAGGTCTTTTTACAATCTTAGTTTAGATAATAAATTGTGTTCTACTGCATGGTAGCTACCTACAAATTTACTGCAAAGCTCTGACAGCAAAGAACCCATATGATTTACCTCTCTCAATACAAACACTGGTCTGATATTCCTTCCCATTCATCCATATGCTATAGTTATAATAAGTGGATATTAATTCCTACCTTAGCACCACCCAAAACATAAGCACACACCTATGATGCTATGTTATTTTCAATCAACATTCTTTGTACCCCTCAAATCCTTACCTAAATTTGGCATTTTGAGTCTGTATTCCATTAGACAAATATGATCAGTCCTCAATATTTTATATATTTCATTTATTTCTCATTATATCACAGATGACTAAGGATGAAGGAGATCATATTAATAAAATCATTAATATTTAACCTGTAACATCAGAGTTATCCAATCATAACCACTGTAATGATGTGAAGACCAGATCACAGATTATTCTAAATTTTCCCTACCTCTCATTTATTTGTTTTATCACAATACTGTTCATTATCTTAGATAGGATACCTGGAAGTGCATGACACTTTGTGACTACATAGAATTCCACTATGAGTATATTCCATTATAAGAATCACAGCTTCTTCATCTGTTATTTTTATGTTGTACATTTGGGTTTCATCCATATTCTGGGTATTTTACTAATAGCAACAATAAACATAGTTGAGCATGTCTGCACATACAAAATAGAGTATATTTAAATTAACACTTGTGCCACCTCTCTGGCATCAACACTTGCTATTTTTAAACATCTCAGCATACGCATTTTTAAATGGTGCAGATAATTCTTCATTATTATTTTTTATTTTATTTATCTGAAATTTAGTGATAATGTGTTTACGGGCCTTGGGAATATTCTTTTCTTCTTTATTCTTTGGTGCCCTGCCTTCTGTGCTCAGGGCTTTCTCCTGACTTCCCGTTTAGTGGTCGCACCTATTGGTACTTAAGGAACCATGTATCACATTGAGGACTCGCTCCAGGTTCAGGTTTTCTTTCTGTAAAGAAGAACCAGACCTCCTTTGTCTTTAGCTCCATTTTATATTTTATTTATGAATATGCCTGTATATATTATCCCAATAAGGTACTGTTTTGTTCTGTATTTTGTGAATGCTTTATAGATTTTGGATGTTGATAATTTGTCTAAAGTATTGCATGGAGCACTCTTCTCTCATTTATTTGAGTTTGTTTTGATTTTAGCATGTGTATATTTTTCATGAGAAGCTTTTCAGTCCAATATAATCCCCTTGCCTATTTTTATTTTTGTTACCTTGATTACATTAAAATCAGGTCATCGAGAATCTCTCAAATGTTCCAATCCTGGAGAATTCTAAGTTTTCAGTAGATTATTTCATAGTTTCTAGTCTAACCTCGAAGCTTTGATACACTTCCAAAATTTTTATGCATTCTGAGATATATTTTGGATTTAAATTTCACAGACAGTTATCCAGCTTTCCCCAATATCATTTTGTTAATGAGGCTTTCCTTTCTAAGAGCTATTTTCAAAACAAGACTTTGGTTCATGCCAACATTTCCATGGATCTGCTTGTAGTAACCAGTCAATTTTCTTGCTTTTCTATTCAAGATGAGAAATCACTTCAATGGCAAAAAAAAAAAAGGTAAAATGATATAAATGGTAAAAAAAAAAAAAGGTACATAGAAAGTAATACTCACTTACTGTAGACAGAATTTTTCAATTTAGGACCTATGGAAAAAGAAGAAGAAAATCTGCTTTTTAAATTGATACACAATCTAAAATTAGTTTTTCACATGGAGTCAAATGACTCACAAAATGCCAGGAAATTTAAATTTTGGCTTAAGTACAACCAAGCATAACATTGATTTATATCTTCACAACTGTGTGTGTGTCTGTGTGTGTGAGTGTGTGTATATATGTGTGTGTGTGTGTGTTTTAATTTGTTCTGTTTCATTATGGTCACAACTGGGTGGTAATTAGAGCTTACTCTTGACTTCATGGGCAAGAACCACTCCTGGTGGGACTTGAGTTCATATGCTGTTAAAGAGAATAAACGGAGGTCATCCTGCTGTACTATCTGTACACTTACCCCAAAGAGTTTTACATTGACATTTTTATTTTTGGTTTTTGAGGCTCATCCGTTTATGCTCAGTTGTTACTCCTGGCTATGTGCTCAGAAATCGCTCCTGGCTTGGGGGACCATATCTGACCCTGGGGGTTCAAACCGCTGTCCATCCTATGTTAGAACATGCAAGGCAAATGCTCTACCATTTGTGCCACTATTCCAGCCCCAACATCAACATATTTTTAATATACTATTTTATTTGACTTAAAGCAGTCTTATTTCTTCAATTTAGAAGCTTCCATTAAAATTTTAAAATGTAGGTCTGGTGGTATCCTTCATTTTTTGACCCCTCTCCCAATCTAAGTCTGTCCCAATGTCCCATCACTGCCTCAATGGTTTTATTCTTTATCACTTCAAATACTTTCCAATAGAATTCATAACATATTACACTTTTTTCTATTTACATGTATTTTCTAATTGAATTATTAATATTTATGAGTAACTACTTAAATAGATTAAGAAAGTGGTACCAAGACACTAACATTATGGAAATTTTGTATTATTTTCATTTTAATAACATTAATGGATAGATAAACATTGGAAAACTTACTTTTCTGTTAGACAAATGTTTTTTCTTAGTGTAATCAAGTTTCATACCTATGAAGTAGGAAATAGTATCATTCAAGTTATTTTTAATAGTCTATGAAGAGCAAAAAGTAAATGAAATGCATTAAAATTAATAAAGTATATCTGTATTCTATATTATATTAGAAAGTATATTAGAGCTTCTAACTGCTTTGGGTGGGCAAGGTTTACTGTTGTCCTTTCTCAATTTGCATTTTTCTAGAATTAAATAACTTTAAGTTTCAGTAATGAAGGCATGTATGAAATCCTTTAATAAAATAAATGCCCAATAAATAAATAAATAAATAAATTAAATTAAATTAAAGTCAGGTCCAGAGCAATAGCACAGCCAATAAAGTATTTGCCTTGCATGCAGCTGGTCCTGATTTTATACCCAGCATCTCATATGGTCCCTTGAGCCTGCCAGAAGTAACTTCTCAATGCAGAGCTAAGCATAAGCTCTGAGAACCTCTGGGAGTGTCCCCTAAACAAAACAAAAATACATATCCTCAAAATTTTATCCGATGCCACTACATTTAAAAAAAATCATGCCACTTTAAAATTTAAACCAAAATTTCTCATCCCAGAATCCAACATAAAGCTAATTTCATTGGTTTTTGCACCAATTTAATCTATGATTTATGGTTTCTTCTTTTGTTTTTTTCTTCAGCCTTTGTACACAGAATTCCTTCCCTTTGACTGTACAGTCCTGCATTATGCCCAAAGACTGTGAAATCTCGGAGTGGTCTTCATGGAGCCCCTGCTCCAAGACATGTCATTCAGGGAGTCTTTTGCCAGGATTCAGGAGCAGGACGAGGACAGTGAAACATATTGCCATTGGAGGTGGAAAGAAGTGTCCTGCACTTTTGGAGAAAGAAGCCTGTATAGTTGAAGGAAAATATTTGCAGCCTTGTCCCAGGTATTGTGTCTTCTTTCGGGTATTTAGTATGCTACATAACCTCACTATATATGAGGTTGTGGTATTAGCAGCAGTATATGAATCAGCATTATTAATTCTATATTAAGTAAAGATTTCAATTGGAGGCCATGTAATATCATAAGTAATATTATGTAATTTGATATTGATTCCTTGGATTAAAATACTTTTTGTTTGACTATCTCCTTAAATTAATTTAAAAACTTGACAAATGAGTTTATCTGTGAGCAATATTTCAACCCTCTACTGATGCAAATCAAATGCTCAATGATTATTCGTCATTATTACTTTATAAATCAGATCTAATTTGGTGATAATCAAAGGCTATTTGTAATGTGTTTACTTTATTAAAAAGGTAATTGATTTATAGCAAAATTAAATAATTCCTAAATTTAAGAGTAATTGAATGCAGAGCTCTAATTTGTTACTCTCTTTTCCAAATTTTAATACTACCAATTCGTAATGATTCTTCTTTCCCAGATTCCTCAGGGAATAAATTTATGGTGAAAAAATGGCTATCATCAATTATTTGCTTTATTTTCATATCCTATTATTGGTGCTATTTTCCTAATTGCATTGCTTTTGAAGTTTCCAATGTATTTTCATCTGAGTTTTTTTGTCAATAATAGATGGGGTAGTCTGATATGATTATGATAATTATGAGGACTTAGCTCTTCAAAACTATGTTGGTAATTAATATGTGTGAATTTCTGTTTAACAGCTGATCTAAATTATAGTTACTAAATCTGAAGCTCTTCTAGTAGATCATTTGTACAATACTAGTAAATCTCATAAAAACTGAGACCTATTTGTTCAGTAAAACTAAAATCAGGCAAAAGCCACTTCTCTTCAGCCCTCCTTCCTTCATTTTTTAGTTTTTGTTTTTTCTTTGCATGTTTTTTTTATTTTTTTTATTACCATTTATTTTTCTTCTCCTTTCTATATTTTCCTTTTTCTTTCCTTTTTTAAACTTTTTTTTTTAAATTTTTCCTCTTTCTCATGGTTACTATATGAAGGTAGTGTTTTTAGTAGCTGGGTACTTTCTGTTTTTGTTTTTGGTAGATGCTGATATTTTTCTTTTTCTTCTTATTTTTTCCCTTTTTTCTTTTGAATTGATATTTTAATTTTTAGAAGGAATCTTCCCATTTTTTGTTTGTTTTTCATTTTTTTGTTATCTCTTTTTCCCAACAGACTCACATAGTATGAATCATCTTGTTCTGCCTCATGAATTGGGGGGGGGGGATTAAAAGGAGGATACCAGGAACAAAAAGTTTTATAAACACTGAAAGGAAATAAAATTTATCAGACTCAAACACCAAATCTAGCATCAATGACAACGGAATCGATACCTAATCTACAGCAAGCTATACACATAAGGAAGCAGTTATACTAACAGGCTGGGGATGGAGGAACAAGAGAGGGAGATATGGGATGCATGCTGGGAATAGGGGTGGAGGGAGGACAACATTGGTGGTGGGAATGGCCCCCATTTATTGTCACTATGCACCTTATATATTACTGTAAAAGATTTGTAATTCATTTTGGCCACAACAAAAATTATTAAAATAAAGAAATGAATCAGGGCCAGCGAGGTGGCACTTGAGGTAAGGTGTCTGCCTTGCAAGTGCTAGCCAAGGAAGGATTGTGGTTAGATCCCCTGGCGTCACATATGGTCCCCCCCAAGCCAGGGGCAATTTCTTAGCCAGGAGTAACTCCTGAGCATCAAACTGGTGTGGCTCGAAAAAAAAAGTAAAGAAATGAATCATGGTGATGTGAACTGCCTGTGGAATACAAAAATAATTTATATCTAATAGTGAGAAATTTTCAACTATAGATAATTTATTTAAAGAATCTCATAATTTCAAAAGACCATGTTTGACAACTTTCTGAATTACTTTACATGAGTAAAATAATCCAAGTTGTGTAGGAAAATATATTAGTGACTTATTAAATTACTATACTTCCTTTTTTATGAAAATTATTGTTTATTTTTGAAGGATATAGACATAGTTACCCAGATGACTCTACAGGTCTTGGTATTTTATATACCTAATAATAGCTTTTAAACTTTTAATGCAAGCAGGATGATTTAGCTCTCTATGATCAGAATTGACAGAGATCAAGTTTCTGTCAGTTTCCAATCCCATGATTTGTACAACAATAATTTTTACATGATATTTTCTATTTATTGTAAGGGGTTCTTTTTGTATTTTCATTATTTTATCAAAGATGTACATCTCTATAGATGAAACACATCTATTATTCCTTATTTATTTATTTATTTATTTATTTATTTATTTATTTATTGGGGGCACACCCGGTGACGCTCAGGGTTACTCCTGGCTATGCACTCAGAAGTCGCTTCTGGCTTGGGGGACCATATGGGAAACTGGGTGATCTAACTGTGGTCCGTCTTAGGCTAGCGCAGGCAAGGCAGGCACCTTACCTCCAGCGCCACCGCCCGGCCCCCTATTATTCCTTTTAAAGATAACAAATTAGAATGATTTGAGGGCTTAGTTGAAAAACTTAACAACTCTAAGGATTATTTGAATGTACAATAATTTCAATGATGACTATGATGAGAAAGTATATGAGTAAGTCTGACAGCAAGAATTTGCTGCTCTTTTTGCAGTTACTTCCATTAACCTTCAGGTTTTATTTCAGGTTCTTCTCTTTGTCTTGGCAGTTATTGTACTTCTTTTAGAAGTCAGACTGGTACCTCCCTTATATTGCAAAATGTTGTTGTATTTATATTTATTATATAGGAATTACTTTTTAAAGTACATATGTTTGGTGCATAGGTATATGGTATTTAAAAAGACATTTTAGAATAGCATAAACTTTTCATCATATTTCAATACTCCTGAGACTGAAAGTGCATAAACTAGTATGGAAATTAAACTTAGCTTGAATCTAAAGTCAAAGTTCTGCTCTCACACATAGTAATTTTTATGAAAATTACTGTAAATGCATGGAATATTTTAGTCATCATATTTTCATAGAGACATAATGAGGAATGGTAGCAATTTAAGATGTACCAAGATAAATTATTGTATTGGATTTCATGTGATTGAATCTTAACATTGAAAAATAAGATCTGACAAATGTCATTGTAGTTTAATCTCATCCTCTAGTTTTCCTATTTGAAAATGTCACTGAGTGTAAAATTTAAAAAAGAATCATAATTTGGGGGAAGAACAGGTCTAACAAAATTCTTTGAATTGCAATCACAGTGTTTAAGGACATTTATGTTTTAAGTAAAGATCCCACTTAAATGTCGAAGAAAACATAAAGAATAGTGATGAACTTAATCTCAGAGAACATTCTTATTTGCCTTAATTCTTAGCAGTGTCCTTTTACCATAGGAAAACATAGATTGTGTACAAATTTTTGAAGCTAGTTGAATCTGTGATTAAATTTACTGTGAACAGGAGTTCTAGAAACAAAAATCTGTTGGAAAATAAATTGCCTATTTCTCCTTTCCAGATTTCCTGGGAAATTCATATATATTGATCAATTTAATTTATCTTCATCCCAACAGAAAAATGTATTTTTCAATTACTTTTTCATAATATGTTTTTATAAAACTTTTAGATTGTAGTTTATTGTTTACACTTTTTCTTGCTATAGAAGTGCTTATTTGTCCAGTAAATACACATTGGTCTCTTGCTATATGCTCCCAAATTTTAAATATTTGTGAAATCTTGAGAAAAATATATAACTCTTAACCTTTCTAAGACTTGAACTTTAGCATATATGCATTAAAAATAAACTATATATTTTGTGTATGAGCTGTAGAAAAAAACCTAAAATATTTGATGAGATAAATGCAAAGGCTTCAACAATCTTATTATATTGAGGCATCATCTCATATAAAATAAAAGTGAATGAAATATCCAAAGAAAGTATACATTTAAATATCTTAAATTCAAGGAAAGTAATATTGCACAAGTAATTCTATTTCTTCACTGGTAAAGCTTTCATTTCTTATCTCATCCTATTTGCTCCAATCAAGAATTTTGTTTCTAAACTCTATGGACATGTTCTTTAAGGTCTTATTATAGGAATGAACTAAGAGAAATATCTTTACAAACATTCACAAAAGCTATAATACTTCATTCTCATAAGATGAATTATTTCAGTTTTTTAAAAATATAAATTATTTCAGTTTAAATATGACATACAAAAGTTTGGGAAGATAAATATGGGATATGTTAGCCCTGCTTGGAGTTAGCTTTGTAGATTATAGCCTTAAGCTTATTTTGTGAGTTTATTTTGATTTTCATAAACTTATTAATAATACAAGTATCTTCTTTATTTTTAATACACAGGCTTCTTGTAATTTTATGACCTTTCCCACCTTCCATCAATATAATACAAAACATTTACTTTTTATGGATTAGGATGGGGATAACAAAATGACAGAGACGGGGTCATAACTACTTTTTACATCTTAGCTTTTTCTTGATATCTCTTATCATGGCCTAGGACATGATATTATTCTCTACCTCACAATATTGAAAGCCAATTAATAGATTTAGAAGTTTTTTTTTGGAAGTTGAGCCCTTTCCTATGTCTCTTTTGTTTTGTTTTGCTTTTGTTTATTGGCCCAAACAGATAATGCTCAGAGTTTACTCCTGACTGCACTTAGGACTTTCTCCTAGTGAGTTCAGAGAACGATGTGAAATACTACAGGATAGAACCTGGGTTGGCCCTATCAAAGGCAAAGACCTATCCACTGTATTAAGGACCTATTTACTAATTTTTGACTATTACCTCAAATATTATCCCATGTCTTAACTAGAGAGAGATTAATGCATTCTAAGACCCTAGCTGATAAATTAAAATGTTCTAAAGAAAAGATAACCAGGAAAGATAAAACATAGATATTCCAACATTTTAAATGTTTAGTGCCAAATAGTTGAGAATTTGCCTAATATTAAAACATCTGACTTTAGATACCTTGTACATTTTTACATAGGGAAAATTTTGTTTAAAACGTTGTAAAACACAATATGGAAAAATGTCAACTGCAGGCATTTTTTTCTAGAAGCAAACCTCAGATGACTTATCAGTGGCTTTCTCCACATCATTAGAGAGCAAAAATATTCATGTAAAATTAGCTGTTGAAAGAACTTAGAGTATCCTTTAGAGTATAAGATCAAAATAAACTAACATTTTTAAAAGTATAATAGAAAAGCAGAGAAAACCCTTTAAAATCTCTAAACAAAAGCTTCATGGCGAATGATATCATACAGATGATCTGATACTATATACAGAAAAGCAACAGAACCATGGCCAGACTATACGTATACTGGGACCAATAAAAAAGCCCTAGTCTAGGGCAAAAGCTACGACCAACATAACAACTGCGATCCCCTAGTTCCTGAGGTCGGTCTGAGACTATTACAACAGAAGGTGATCCTTGGAAACTTAATGAAAGACGCTATCCCAGGCCCCTCCTTAGAACCAGCGCGAAGACCAGGCCTGCCAATCACAGAAGATGGATTAAAACGACACTAAGGGAACAGAACTACTAGAACCACACAGAAAAACATAAGCAGAAGTTCAACCCCTTGGCTCGTGTAGATACCAAGACCTCCAGATACAGACATCTGATCTTATCACTCAGGATAAAGCAGAAATCTCCCACACAAAACCACCTAGGGGAGAGCA
>PVKC010003723.1:0-38012 GCA_004027635.1 Crocidura indochinensis
GCAGTGCTCAGTGGTTACTCCTGGCTTCATGCTCAGAAATTGCTCCTGGCAGGCACGGGGGACCATATGGGGCACCGGGATTCGAACTGATGACCTTTTGCATGAAAGGCAAATGCCTTACCTCCATGCTATCTCCCGGGCTCCTGATTTGTCTTATTTTTTAAAGATCAAGTAACACTTTCTGTCAAGCTAATTTCAAGGTTGTGAACTTTTTTTTTTAATTTTTATTTTTACTTATGAGAACAAAGATGCAAAGAGAGAGGACAAGGTAAAGTTACAGTGGGAGGACCATCACCCATAAACAGAATTCACCTAAGTCCCCTTGCTGGTATGGAATTCAGGGGTTTCAAAGTAGGCGAAGCGGAGCGGCCACGCTTTTTGGGTACTGGGCCTGGAGAGGTTACAGTCCGTAGATCGACTTAGCAGAGAGGAGGAGAGAAGAGGCAGAAGCATGGCCGGTGGTGGTCTTTATGTTTCTGGGATGCCCAATCACACGGCTTGATTGGTTCCACGTGGGTCGAGTGAGACCATCTTACCGGTGGGGGTCCCGGTCCGTAGATCGGCTCAGCAGAGAGGAGACAAGAGGGTTGTGAACTTTTAAAGCTGTAGTTTGTTTATGAAAAATTGTATTATTTAAATCTGAATGATATCTTTTGTGGACTTTTTTTGAGGAATTGTTAGTTGTTTTTTTTTTTTTTTACTATATTGACCCTTTTTGTTCTGTCTGTAGTCTCACTTGATAGCTTTTCTACATATATCATGAGATATATTTTGTAAATAAGCTCCCTTCTTTAGTCTTGCTGTTTTCAGAATTCTATCTCTGTCACTGAATACTGTCATTTTGCTTAAAATGTTTCTTAGAATTTTTCTACTTGAATTTATTTTGGCTGCAACCTTTTGAATCTGAGTTTACACAAAATTTATATTTTCATTTTTTTATCACTTTAAGCATTGTGGTTACAATATTGTTCATTGTTGGATTTATGTCACACAATGTATACCATCCTTCACCAGTTTTCATTTTCTGTCACCATCACTGAAGTCTCCTTTTTCTCTCCCACTTCTTTAAGGCAGAAATTGCCCTCCTCCACCACTCTCCTTCTCTCTCTTTCATTTTGACACTGTGGTTTGCACTATTATTAATGGAGGGGCATCTTGCCCATTAGTTTCTCCACTTTCAGTGCTGAGTTCTTGTACAGAGTGTGATCAGTTCCAACTATCATTGTTCTAGTAGATTCTTCTCTACTTTAGTTACACTCAACACTCTTTGTGGCAAGTTTTCTACCCAGGGCTTGACCTCCTGCCCTTTGACTCTATTGTTTCTAGGTATTATTACCAAACTATCTCTTTTTTCTTTTATCTCACATATGAGTAAGATTATTCTATGCCTATCTATTTTCCTCTAGCTCATTTCACTCAGCATAATGGACTCCATGACCATCCACATATAAAAATATTATGACTTCATTTTTTCTAATGCCTGCATAGTATTTCATTGTGTAGATTTACCACGTTTCTTTAGCCACTCATCTGTTGTCAGGTTCCTGGGATGTTTCCAGATTCTGACTATGGTAAATAGTTCTGCACTGAACATAGGAGAGAAGAGAACATTTTTGTATTCTGTTTTTGTATTCCTGGGTATTAAGGAAGATGCATTTCTAGCTTTTTGAGGAATGTACATATTGTTTTCCAGAAAGAAAGGACCAGTCTGCTTTCCCACTAGCAGTAAATGAGTCCCTTTCTCTCTGCTTTCACGCCAAAACTGATAGTTCTTAGATTTTTTTTTTTTTTGCGATGTGTGCTAGACTCTGTGGTGTGATATGATATCTCATTTGCATCTGCTTGATGATTAGTGATGAAGAGTATTTTTTCATTTGCCTTTTGGCCATCTGTATTCTTCTTTGAGGAAATGTCTGTTCCTTTCTTCTCCCCATTTTTGATGGTGTGAGATGTTTTTTCTTATAAAATTCAATCACAGCCTTTATATCTTAGATATTAGCCTCTTCTGATGGCTAGTTTCTTTCTTTCTGTGGGTAGCCTTTGTATCTAGCCATTATTTCCTTTGAGGTTTGGAAGATTGAGTTTAATGTAGTCCCATTTGTTTACTTTTGCTTCCATTTTGCTTGGCCAGTGGTACTTAAACCTTGAAGATGCCTTATTTTTATTATTATTATTATTATTATTATTATTATTATTATTATTATTATTATTGGCTTCTGGGCCTAAATTTAATGATGCTCAGGGGTTATTCCTGTCTATGTACTCAGAAATTGCTCCTGGCTTGAGGGACCAAGAGGGTACCAGGTGATCGAACTGCAGTCTATATGTTCTTGTAATATACTGACTTCCTATATATCAGTTGTACTGTGTCTCTAAAGTTTTGGAGATTTTTAGGGTTTGCTGGTGTGGTTAGAAGCGTCCTAGCTATTATCTTCATTCATTAAGGTGGGTGGGTTTCCACACTTCTTATTATATTTCTTATGCTCTGAGGGTTATGAATTAGGTTCTGTTTCATAGTATTCAGTATTTCAGAGCTGGCACTTTTGTTTCAGTTTTTGGCTTGGACTCCTGACCAGTCAGTTAGTCAACTTTGGCTCAGCTTGTTAAATTGTTTGAAAACTAAGGAGAGGATGCTATTTAATATGCTGTGTGCCACTAGCTAGGTCAGACTCTTCCTGAGGAGGTTCCAAAGTTTTGTTTTTATTATCTGTAATCTTCTTAGCATTCTCATGATTTTTTCTGGGTTTCCCAAATAAGAGTTCTGTTTTTGGGGGTCTGAGCAATAAAGAATTCCTCTAATCTCTTTTTGCCCCAGTCAGCATCATGGTGAGGTAGCAATACTTCTCAGTCTCTCTGCTCCTTGCCAAACCCAGTATCTATGCAGTTGATTTTTGCAACTTGGTATGGATCACGAGGTTCCTTTCTATGTCTATGTATATGTTAATCACATAGTTGAGACTTCAAGGCTTTCTCAGAGATTCCTGTAACAGGCAAGACCTCTGCTGAAACACGTATTCTGAGAACCATACCAATTGTCTTCTCCATTTTGCACCTTCTTATCTACTAGTTTTTCAAATATAATAATGAAGGGATAGCTGTTTTTTTTTTGTTTGTTTGTTTTGTTTTTGGGCCACACCCAGTGCTGCTCAGGGATTACTCTTGGCTATGTGCTCAGAAATTGCTCCTGGCTTGGTAGACCATATGGATGCCGGGGATTGAATTGTGGTCCATCCTAGGTTAGTGCATGCAAGGCAAATGCCCTATCACTTGCACCAGTGCTCCGGCTCTGATAGCGATTTTTATTTTCTTTTAAAACACTGACACAAATAATGAATTCTCTGGTTAGATGGTACAGTTAAAAAAACTACAAAAGTTGCTTTTTTAAACCAAAATTATAGAAATTCTGATTTGTTTCAACTTTATCCAAAGGATTTTTTTAATATGGAATGCTTCACAAATTTGCATGTCATCCTTGTGCAGGGGCCATGGTAATCTCTGTATTGTTCCAATTTTAGTATATTTGCTGCTGAAGTGAGCACTATCCAAAGGATTTAATAATTTGCAGCATACCTACAGTAATACTTTTCTGCTCAAATGATGTTGCTACAGAGAATACACACACTAGTATGAATATACACACTAGTATGAATAGATATTAAGGAAAAATTTCCAGTAAAGGCATACCATTTATATTAACCTACCTAAGGAGAGAAACTATGAAAAAAATTAGAAGTTTTGTAAGTTATAAAACAAACACTGGAATTATCTTGGATTCCAAAAATTTTAATCAGTGTTTTTCTTACAATTTCACTTGTAAGCTATCCAAATTCTTGTTGTTTGATCATACCATATGTACAATTTTAAAAAATGGATGAAAGTAAAAGAACAGAAGCTGAGATGACAAATACATGTTGCATAAGACCAAAATAATTTCAAAGACAAAATGATTATTATATAAGAATAATAAGACTAGAAAGTAAAATTAGGGATACCAAATTAAGACTATCACATTATTCATTTAAATATTCAGAAATTATGTCACATATTTATGCTTTTATTTATTATATGCACATATTACAAAACAAATGGGAAAATAATTCAATTGTCAACTTTACAAATAGAGGGGAATATTTATTATATGCACATATTACAAAACAAATGGGAAAATAATTCAATTGTCAACTTTACAAATAGAGGGGAATAATATTCTCTTAAAAAGAACCCATACAAGGAAGAAGAGAAATAGGAGACAAGAAACACATTAAGTATGTATGAAAGATAAGATTTTAAAAATACTGATTAAAACTAAATAAAGTGAACATAAAATAATGGAGAAATAAAAAGAAACCTTTTCTTGAATCTCAGAAAGAGATATACCTCTTTAAGCATATATAATTATAACATTTAAAGTAAATATAGTGCAAGGAGATTTATTTATAATTCTGCATTCATTTCTTTAAGTTCTTAGACTAAAACTGTATTATTAAAGTGTTTTTACATTTTATTACGAGTACTTTTTTTGGTGTAGGTCATTATATTTCCCTTGTTAAAATGGACAAATTGAGGGTATAATAGGAAAATTTAGATAGTCTCAAGACACTGAGGCAGACATAGAGATTGGAAGTGGGGTCTTCTCTGAGACAGAGAAGAGCTATTTTCACCCTAGGTTATAGCAACTAAAGGAAGAAGAAGCACCAGGACAAGGAGACAGATATTTCAGCCATTCAAGTTGGGCTATATCAAGCCATACAGTCCTAAGAAACTGAGGCAGACACTTTCACCATGTCTCAATGCACCTTGATAAGAGCATTTTTCTCCCTAGTCAATTACTCATACCACAACACATTAAAAAAATAGCACAATATTTACAAAGGTCACAATGGGAAACCAATGCAGAAGCCCATTTGGAGAGGAACTCAGTATAGGACTAAGTCAATTCCTTCATCTCGGTGATCTTTAATGATAAGGTTTATTTAAAATACTACTAATAATAGTTTCATGCATGCCTACAATGTTCTAAAACTACAACTTCTACCAGAGAATCTCTTCCCTCCACCACTTTTGCAGGATATCTCCTGTACTCCTGCCCACTTCACTGCAAAGTAAACTCAGTTCTATAGGTAAGTTCCCATGTGTCGCCTTTGGCCATTTGACATAAATAACAGGTTTTAGGTCCATGCACAGAAGTGTTCAGGGCTACAACCTGGCTATACATTCAGGGAACAACTCTTGAGAACCTTAGAGGATTCCTGGGTTATATGCAACTATAGCTCCAGCCCTCAAAAAATCACTTTGGAAAAATATTTTAAAAAATCTACAGGAAACTCCCTTTAAGGATTCAATCAGTTTTGCTGATTTATGGTGCGATTGGAAAGTATGAGCAACAGGCCAACTAGTTAATTTAACTGGCCAGTTTAAATATTTCCCATCTAAAAGGTATCAAGTTAAAAGAGGAAAAAGGGGGCCAGAGCGGTGGCATAAGTGGTAGGTTATTTGCCTTGCATGTGCTAATCTATGACTAACCACGGTTTGATCCCCTGGCATTCCATATGTTCCCCCAAGATAGGAGTTATTTCTGAGCGCATAGCCAGGAAGAACCCTTGAGCATCATCGGGTGTGGCCCAAAAAGGAAAAAAAAAGAGGCAATAGGATATTTCATTAGATTAAAGGAAGCCCCCAAACAGGCAACTTTTTTCTCCCATCACCCTGCCAAGGCAGGAATGGCCAGAGACTCAGGAAAGCTGAGGTGAGAGTCACAGGAGTGCATTTCTAGAGTCCAGTGACCTGTTCAGAGCAACAAACCAGATTATCCTGCACTGGAGCTGATCAGATAGTAAGAGACAGGAATAGGACATTGTAATCTGGATCTAATATCCAAGGGCAGGATGAGTGATGTGGTACAAGGAATGTAAAAGATAAAAGGGGGCTGGTATTGGGTAGGCACTGGATCACACTACTTAAACTGTACAATAAATGAGTGTTCTATGCAAATCTTTTATACAATTCTCACGAATCCAGGAGATCTGAAGAAATACACTTTTGTTCAAATACTATCTCTATTTTGATCAATAACAGTCCCCTTTAATAAAAGCTATATGCTCTTGCTCTTTGTGATTGCCTCTTTGTGATGTTTCTCCTAAAATAATACAAGGGCCTTAGGTATAACTGAATCTTCTTGGGAGATGTGAAAAATCAACGTTAAATACCTAACTGTATTTTTAAATACTATGCAATTAAAGATAAAAACACACATTTTATTCATTTAGTAACCAGATGATAGCAATGATAAATAAAGCTGTCATGAACTTTATTTTATATTTGGTTTGGGGGCCATACCTGGTGATGATAAGGGGTTAATCCTGGCTCATTCAAGGATCTCTCCTAGCAAAGCTCACAGGACCACATGGGCAGGATGCCAAAGATAAGAATCTAGGTTTGCCATGTACAAGGCAAGCACCCTACCCACTGTATTATCTCCTCAGCCCAGCTGCTAAAAATCTTAATGTAACAGCTTTATTTGAGGGGCATCTGCTTTCCTAGACATATTATTTAGGAGTGTGGGAATGTCTGGGTAATGTCTAAGTATGTTGATCTGTGATTTTTTAAACTGTTTCCCAAAGCTGTTCTATATTCCTCCCAGAAAAAAATTTACAGGATAGTTCCGTTAGTGTGAAAAGTGGATTTCTTCTTTCGCTTCTGAATACTAGAGGAGGTACTGAAGAGAGTCATTGTGAAATCCAACTTTTGAAAAGTTACACCAGAAAGGAGACTTGAAACTAAAAATTTCCAACTCCAACAGAAAAAAAACTGTACTCTGGCAAAACTGCCATAAAAAAAAACAACTAAATAAGGTGACTCCTACACAGCAGAGCTGTTCAGAAAGAACCATGCTGCAGTAACAATAATAAATTTTTATAATGAAGGCTAATATGTTTTTGGATAAGAGACAGGAATAAATTAAAGGCAAGCTCACATATGACAACATGTTGGATAATGTATTTCTAAGGTACTAAGCAATATTTTAATCCAATGTTAGGGTTTTTCACCTAACACTAATTTTTTTCTGGCACTTATGATGCTATCCATGTATTTTATAATATAAATAACCCATTCTTTAAGGGCATTTAAGAGGCACAGCAGGTTGTGGGTTTATGTGAAAGAAAAGAGGTGGCAGTAAATCAAGAAACATTCAGGGTAAAATGTCAGTGATACTGATTGAGACTGTTTGGGCAAAGGGATCAGTACAGGAAAACTCATGTAGTCATACAAACAAAGTCTAGCAATTGAGGGCCCAAAATAATACCCCTAAAGTCTGTTTGAAGTGAAGAGCACCCCAAATCATTCACAAGACAATGTATGAACAAACTTTTCTCCCTTTTCCCATTGTGCTTGTTTTAAAGTATTTTTTCCTAATATCCTTATTATAAATGTCAAAGGTATAATATCTGTCCCATGTTTAACAGGTCAAACATTATGTTCTGGGCAACAGAGGAATGGCCAGAAAGATGGTGGGCAAGGTGTTTGCCTGGCAAGCACCCAATATGAGTACTCTGCCAGGAGTGCTCTCTGAATACAGAGTCAAGAAAAAATGTATGAATCTCTTCTATAAATGACTGCGATGTTTTTTTTTTTATTCTGCCTTTAAGACTATCCTTTGTGCATCTAGTAGTGTCCTTTTTATTTTCTTCATATTGTAATAAATAATAATTTTTACAACTAATTTGAGTACATTACTATTTATACTCTCACCATATTGGATTTTGGGGAATCAGTGAAGTAGACAATATTCAAAATTCCATGCCTTGGCCTTTGCTCCGTACAGAAATGTTCTTCATCTTTTCTCAGTGTTTGTCCTCAAATCACATTTACTAACTGGAACATATATTTCAAGGGCTTTCTTCTCTGGTCTAATTTGATGTTATGTAGGATTGTTCTCTCTTCTCACATTCCATCTAATTGCTCTTCATTCTGTAAACTTCATATTAAGGTATAACATTCCTTCTTAACTTCAAGGCTAAGCTAGATGAGCCATCCTGGCAACCCCACAGCACCCTATTTCTGTACCAATAATCAAGCTGAGTTACAATGATTTTTTTTCATTTTTACTTACCAATTCTTTTTTTAATTATTTAATTATTTTTTGGTTTTTGGGTCACACCTCTCTCAGGGGTTTCGGGGTTACTTCTGGCTCTATGCTCAGAAATCACCCCTGGCAGGCACAGGGGACCATATGGGATGCCAGGATTTGAATCACCGTCCTGCATGAAAGGCAAACACCTTACTTCCATGCTATCTCTCCAGTCCCTACTTACCAATTCTTTTGTTTGTTTGTTTGTTTTTTGATTTTTTTTGTTTTTTTGGGGGGGCCACACCCGGTGACGCTTAGAGGTTACTCATGACTATTCGCTCAAAAGTCGCTCCTGGCAGGCATGGGGGACCATACGGGGAACCGGGGGATCGAACCGCGGTCCGTCCTAGGTTAGTGCAGGCACCTTATCTCCATCGCCACCGCCCGGCCCCCAACTTACCAATTCTATATCAGAGAATGGCAAGGTTTTATTTGCTTTTGTGGATTCAGAGCCCTGAATAATCTCTGATATAAAATGGAGTATCATATGTATTTGCTAAATAATTCTATCATTAACAATCATGATATGTGCAGAGGAGCCAGGGAATATTCACATATGGTTTTCCATAGTCTGGCTGATTCATATCTGGTGGATCAAAGGAAAAAAACTTTCTCTTAATGTGTCAGTAAATAATCTCTAAAGATAGCAAAGTAGCAGTCACAAATACTTAACTAGTCAACTGTTAATGGAAATAAGAGGCTTCAAATTGACATATCTGGTTTGTGAGTTATGTCTTTAGAACAGAATTTGAAGTAGAAAGACACAGAAAAATAGATCTTTAGAGTGATCTATGGAAGAATTTCACTACTTGAATGAACAACTAGGAAATACATATGGCTCACATTGCTCCCTAAGAGGTAGAGAAGGTTCTGCTGTATTGAGAGAGGATCTTTGGGAGTACTTTTGTTGTTGTTGTTTATTTTGCTTTTTGGCCATAAATGGTTATGTTTAGGGCTTATTTCTGGCACTGCACTCAGAAATAATTTCTGGTGGTGCTGGGGTTAGCATACAGAATGCTGGCAATTGAATCCGGTTGGTCAGAAGCAAGGCAAATACTCTACCTGTGGTACTATACGATCTCTCCATCCCCAGAAAGACTATTTTTAGAGAAAAGTTGGTGATACCTGTTGGTATTCAGGGCTTATTCCTAACTCTGTACTGAGGGCTCAATCCTGGTAGTGCCCAAGGAACTATAGGGGCTGTTAGGGATTGAACCTAGGTCAGCTGTGTGCAAGGTAAGTACTCTACCCACTATAGTATCTCTGCTATTCCCTTTTTCAGAATATCTTTACACATTCAATATCAGATACAGCATGGCATATGGTAATGGCCAATAAAATAAAGAAGAAAATAAATTAAATGCTCTTTTGAAAGCCACGTTGTTTAACATTAGCTTGCTATTCTGAAAAAGTAAATTTTGCTTTTTGGGTCAGGGATATAGCTTAGTAGTAAAGAACCTGGTTTGATTTCTACTACCCACCCTATCTCTTCATTAAAGTTCTTTTCTGTTAGTAAAAATAAGAAGTTAGTACAATACTAACGATTAAGTTTAATAAACTAATATGAATTCCAAAATCAAATTCAAGGACTTATACTACTTTGATTCAATTGTGGCAACTTCCTACATGAAGCATAATACTCAGTGTACTCTAGTTTGCCCACTTATTCAGCATATATTTAAAGGGAAAGGTCTCATTAAAATATATACCACAAAATATGTACGACGACATTGACATACCTGAGTCAATTTTGTTGTAGTTGCAGGCAGAAGAGGACGACTAAATTTCTTCTGTGACCCAATGGCTGCTGGAAAGGGTGGTGCAGAAAATACAGCTGCAACACAATTAATTTTTTTTATCCATCCTTGCATTTCCTCAGGACTCCTAGCAAAAAGATTTTATTCATTAGGAATTAGTGAACTCAAGTAATCACAATTTTCATTCTCAGTACTTTTAAAATAGCAAACGGTCTTCTTGGTATGATAAATTCCTGACAAAACTTCACCAGAAAATTAACAATCACCATGGTAATAAATGCCCTGGAACCAATGTTTTCATAGTGTAAAAGCTATGATTAACTCTAGAGGACACAGAAGGAAGACAGCAAAATCACTTGACAATATTATTTAAATTCCTACTCTCTGATATTAGGCTAAGTAGAATGTTCATTAAAATTGTAAATCTTCATCCAAATTAATAGAGGTAATACAAAAGGATAAATTCACTTCTGAAAGGAATTTTGACAGTTTCTTGAAAACTATAAATCTACCATATAATCTAACAATTTTACTCTACCTTTGAGAAACAAAGAGCCACATAGATTGGTAAGTGAATTTTCGCATCGTAAGAGCATGATTGTAATAGTCAAGGAATTAAAACAGTTCAAGGGAGATAGCATGGAGGTAAGGCATTTGCCTTTCATGCAAAAGGTCATCGGTTCGAATCCGGGTGCCCCATATGGTCCTCCGTGCCTGCCAGGAGCAATATCTGAGCATGGAGCCAGGAGTAACCCCTGAGCACTGCCGGGTGTGACCCAAACCCCCCCCCCCAAAAAAAAAGAAAAAGTGGTCTTATGCTAATATATTATGTCAGTAATAAGGGAATATAGTGCATATACATGAACAAATCCTCCAAACAATACTCTAAAGAATCAAACACAAGAGTATCTATTTATAGGAATCTATTAACATGAAAAATATAAGGAATATTATAGACTAGGTGAAAGTTCTAAGTGATGGCTCGCAGGTATGAAGGCTTTCTTTAGGAGGATGTAATTGTTTTAGAAATGAATTATGGTAACATGGTTACACAATTCTGTAATTTTATAAAATTCAATGGATTGTACACTTAAAATAAGTAAAATTAAATAGTATGTAAAGTGTATTTCAACATGCTAAAAGATCTCCTGGATAAAAGATGGAAATCATTTGTCATAATTTTACTTTTAACATGTAATTTATTCAGAGTCATGCATTAACAAGCAAGTTATTTGTGAATTCATAAAAGAATGTTAGAAATACTCATAATCCAGATAAGATGGACAGAATGTGAGCCTAGATATTTTGTGGCATTATCATTTCAACTGACTGATTTCATTTTTTAAATAATATTTTTTATTTAAACACTTTGGTTACAAACATGATTGTGGTTGTGTTTCAGTCATATAAGAGGACACCCTCATCACCAGTGCAACATTCCCACTACCAATGTCCCAAATATCCCTCCTCCCCATCCGCCCCACCTGTACTTTAGACAGGCTTTCTATTTCCCGCATATATTCTCATTGTTAGGATAGTTCACAATGTAGTTATTTCTCTAACTAAACTCATCACTCTTTGTGGTGAGGTTCATGAAGTGGGCTGTACCTTCCAGCCCTCCTCTCTTCTGTCTCTGAAAATTATTGCAAGAATGTTTTCTGTATCAACTGTCTCTAAGTATCCTTACGGTATCCTTACGATACTTATTCTAAGTATTAGAATAATTAAATATTCTTAGATATCATATAGATAATATAATATAAAATGTTGAGAATATAATAATATGAAGAACTTTATTACTAATAGCTAAATGTTTCATGTAGCATGGCCTCTTTTGTGGTATTAAACTGTTATGCCCCCACACTTAGATTTCCTTACGATTTCATATTTACACAAGTTCAACATTCACAAGTCACTTTTGCTCTTTTACCTTTTTTTAATCCTGTAATTGGTCAAAAATCATCATTATATCACTAGTGCAATGAAAAATTTCTAATATAAATATGTCCAATTGATGATATATGTATAGTGACAGACATTTCATTAATGTGTAGCATTGTTATATACACTGATTAATACTCCTATTGCTCACATTAATATTTTATCTGTTCTTTATAGTGTAAGTCAGACTTTTAGAGCTCTGAAGATGAGAAAAGAGCCAGGAAAACTAAAACCTGCATTTATTGACATTTATTGAAAAGTTTCTAACTGCCAGGAACTACATATATTTTATTTCAATTATCAGAAATTTCGTGGAAGTTAAGTGATATACTGGGGCAAACAGTGATATAAATGTTGACTTGAATCCAAAACTATTTTACTCATGTGATAGACTTGTATAATAGCACTTGTAATTTATTCAAAAGGATATTCTATTCTAGAAATGGTAAGTGGATGACTAATAGTCACAGGATTACCAGAAAAGGGGGAATTTGGAGAGAGTACACTGGTAAGGTACTTGGAATCCCTGACATGGCATATGGTTCCCTCCTGCTCTCCTGAGCAGTCAGGATTATGCCTAGAACACAAATAGATGTGTCTCCAAAGCAAATAGAACAAAACCCAAAACGTGATAGGATTACTTGCTAGCAAAATAAAAACATGAACCTAGTATTTCTATTTCTTATTGCAGCGTCTGTAGGCAGTTCTCTATAATGTAGTCTGTCAATGATTTTGACTCAAATTTAAAGCATTTCACCCGCAGATTGTGATTAATTTTCAGCATAAAGTGATGCTATTTTTTATTAACAATCAAACTGAACGAATGAAACATACTGGGCTTGGAAAAGCAAGACCCTCCAGTCGGCAGTTTTAAGTTTAAGCACATTTGGTTTCTTCTCATAGTCTGTGGCCTTGGATGCCAGAGCATGGTGTACACTCACTGCATTTTTCAAATCCTCTTCAGACAGTGCTTTTTCTGGCTTAAATTCGTCCTATACATGAACATAAAAGAAGCAAAGATAAGAACAATCTAGGCTTTATTTTTATGTTTTAAAACATAAAATTACCAGAAATATTTTTAGAAAATCCCTAAAGCTGCATGAAAAAAAAGTGAAAACATGGTGGATGGAAATAACTCTTGAGATGGAGAGATGGTTCAAAGGAATGGGACGCATGGTCATAAAGAAGTCACAAGTTTTAATACTGCTGTTGAACAGTTTCTGGGCATTGTTAGAAGTAGTATGAAAGCTATGTCCGTTAAAACAATTCTGTGTCACTTCATAAATATTATGAAATATTTTCTTGTTCTAAAGTATGGTTAGAATGAAAAAATACTCATTTGCCCATAGGGTCTTTTTAAAAATTCTGGTAGATAAGGATGTTACATGCACAGATTTCCTTTCAAGACTGCAAGCTTCTCCTGTCCTGATGCCCCTCGGCCCTCTCATCCTAGGTGTATCATTCTAGGTGCAGGACCTGACATCTAGAGCTAAATCTCTCTGCTCCAGATAAACCATGTCAACTTTGCTGCTCCCCTTTCAAGGCTGCAAGCCCAAAATACTCCCATCCTGACATTCTTCTGCCATCTTATCCCAAAATTGCACAGATGCTAATGCATCTGTGTGAAGACATTCCAAATTATATCTTTTAGTTATAGGGAGGTGGAAACTTGCACTTCTTTTTCTCCGACAGTATATAGCTTAAAAACTCAGTTGATCAAACCAAGTAACTAGTCGGCAGATTTTTTTTTTAGCATACTCAAATAATTCTGCATGTTTAGGAATAATTGTGAAAGACAGATGTATTAAAAGCCAACTTCTGTATAATCAATTTAACAGATCATTTTTTTCTTTAGTTTTTGGACCACATCCAGTGATGCTCAGAGGTTATCCTTGCTATGTGTTCAGAAATCGCTCCTGGCTTGGGGGACCATATGGGACACGGGGAGATTGAACTGTGGTATATCCTAGCGCATCTAAGGCAGACGCTTTACACTGTGAGACACTGCTCCAGACCCAACAAATCATATTCTTTTATGGGAACGTTGCACTGGTGATGGGTGGTGTTCTTTACATGACTGAAACTCAAACACAATCATGCATGTGATCAAGGTGTTTAAATAAAATATATTAATTAAAAATTATTTTTGTTTAAACTACCATGATTTACAAATTTATCCATAGTTGGGTTTTAAACACAATGTTTCAGACCATTCCCACACAAGTGTCAACCTCCCTTGACCAATGTTTCCAGAGTGTATCCCAAATCACCCCTGCCCACCCCAATCTGCCAATATAGTAGACCAATTTTTAATTTTGGTTTTTAAAGTATTGAATCTAATTATCATTGTTGTTGTCTCTGGCTTAGATATTTAATTCTGTACTTTTTTAAGGCCACCAAAGCTCTAGAGACCACTTGCCCCGTCCTTCATTGTTACATATTTGTTTTTATCCTCCTTCATTCAATTTTATTCCGACTCCTCCCTACTTTGTGGTCTAGCGTGTTCCCAATAAACTTCCTTGAAACCATTGCTTTACTTTATGCATTTATTTTAAATACCACATATGACTTACATCATCCTGTATTTATTCTTCTTCTGGCTTACTTCATTTAACATATGTTCCATGTAGCACCAAATTGTATTACTGCATCATTCCTTATAGCTTATATATATATATATATACACACAGTGGAATTGCACACAGCTATAAGCTATATATAAGCTATATATATGGTATACATATCACATCATCATGATTCACTCATTGGTTGTTGGATATCCAGGTTTATTCTGCCTCATAGCTATTGCATTGAGTACTAGGATAAAGAGAGGTGCTCAATCAACCTTTTGAATGAAAGTTTTTCTATCCTGGGATATATGGTCATAGAGCAGATCGATTCCTAGTTTACAGAGAACATTCCATACAGTTTTCCATAGGTTCTGGACAAGCAGCATTTTCAGCTGTATATGACTTCCTTTATTCAACACACCCCCATCAGCACAAACTGTTCCCATTATTTTTGACATAAACCATCCTCATTGGTGTAGTATGATATCTCATTGTTGTCTTGATTTGTATTTCCCTAATGATAAGTAATAGTGGGCATTTTTAAATGTGCCTGTTGTCCATCTGTTAGTCTTCCTGTGAGAATTGCCAGTGCATAACTTCTCCCCATTTTCCCTTTTATTTAAACACCATTACTAAAACGTTTTTCTGAAACAGAATACTGAAAGAAGCAAGATCAAAAAGGGAAATTAAATACAAAGAAATTTAATTAGGAATTCCAGCAAATTTATCACAAGCAACCCTCCAAGTTTGAAGGCAGTGGTGGAATGTACATAATTCAATAAAATTAATTTTTCTTTAAGAATACTTTAGACAGGGGTTGGAGAAATGGCACAGAGAAATTTGCCTAGCATGCAGAAGGTCGGTGGTTCAAATCCTGCCACTCCATATGAGCCTGCCAGGAACGACTTCTGAGCATAGAGTCAGGAGTAACCCCTGAGCGTGGCCAGGTGTGACCCAAAATCCAAAAACAAAACAAAACAAAAAGAATACTCAGCCAGAGTTTCATTTAGGTGTGAAATATGGATACACAGCTTCACAGATAAATAACAGTTCAGAAACTTTAAAGACTAAAAAAATAACATTAAAAGGAAAACTGATGTGTTTAAGGAAAAGTAGGCCACACAAACACACCAATCTCCTACAAAACGTTGAACTCATTCTCTTGGCAGTCATCTTTCTCAATATCTGTTGACTAAATACACCAGTTATGGGAAACAAATTAGCAAAATGAATTAGAAAGTTGAAGCCAACATTTTGCTGCCTGTAATAAATATACCTGAGTAGTCAGAGCAAAAATATTGTCAAACTCAAAGACTGGAGGACAATCATCCAAGCATACAAATATTTAAAAAGGCTAAGGTGTCCATACTATATCAGAAGACACAGACTTCAGGCTTGCTAGATTATAAGAAACAGAGATGGGAATTTATGAATTATCAAGGGATGTGTACAAGAAGAAGAAATCACACTCCTAAACATATACCTCAAACAAGTACCCAATTTGGGGCCAGTCAAATATTTAAACAATTGCTGATAAACTTGAAGATGAAATCAAACATAATAGTAGTGGGAGACTTCAACATAGCCCTGTAATCTCTTGATAGATCAGCCAGACCATAAAACATAAAACCAAGTGGATACAAATTGTATCACCTAATACAATAAAAACAGAAGTGAATAAGAGACAGGAAAAAATGACTTTAACACCTGGAAATTAAACAGATTACTACTGACCATCCCGTGGGTCAGGGATGAAATGAAAGAGTAAACCAAAGACTCATACAAACAAATGAGAAAGAAGGCAAGAATTAACAAAATTAGAGAAAGCAAAAGCATTATTAAGAAAAATATATAGTGTTGCAAGTAGTCATCAGGAAGGAAGGGCTCACATAAATAGCTTACTGGATTATAAAATTGGAAAATTATTAACAAAATGAATCAAAAAGGCATGTATGAATATGAAATAATAAAAGTCAGAACTGAATTTAGTGAACTGGACACTCAAAGAATAATCCATAAGATCACTGAAAGCAAGAGTTGGTTCTTTGAAAAAAATAAATAAGAATAATGAATCAGTAGCAGCACTCAGAACAAGAGAGAATCAGAAATTAAAAAGGGGTCAGAATTAAATCAGAAATTAAAATGTTGGGGCCCGGGAGATAGCATGGAGGTAAGGTGTTTGCCTTTCATGCAAAAGGTCATTGGTTCGAATCCCGGTGCCCCATATGGTCCCCCGTGCCTGTCAGGAGCAATTTCTGAGCATGGAACCAGGAGTAACCCCTGAGCACTGTCAGGTATGACCCAAAAACCAAAAAAAAAAAAAAAAAAGAAATTAAAATGTGGAATCAGAAATTTACATATATCATCCCAAAGTTTAAACTATATGATCTGGAATATCTGTCATGATTCAGGAAATTGATAACTTAATCAAAAAGGCTCCTAAAAAAAAAAAAGCCGAGGACTAGCTGGATTCATTAAAACCTTTAAAGAGGACATGATGTCAATCCTCTTCAGTTTCTTCCAGAAAATTAAAGAAACAGATTCATTCCCAGATAGCTTTTATTAAGCTACTTTCATCCTGATTAACAAAATAAAAGGCACCAAAAATTAATTACAGGCCAATATCCTTGATGTACATAGATGCAAAGACCCTCAACAAAATACTAGCTAATAAAATTCGAAAGCGCATCAAGAAAGTGATTAAGAAGGATTGATTCCAGAGATGCAAGGATGATTTAATATTTTCTTTTTTTTTTTTTTGGTTTTTGGGCCACACCCGGCAGTACTCAGGGGTTACTCCTGGCTGTCTGCTCAGAAATCACTCCTGGCAGGCAAAGGGGACCATATGGAACACCAGAATTCGAACCAACCACCTTTGGTCCTGGATCGGTTGTTTGCAAGGCAAATACCACTATGCTATCTCTCCGGGCCCTGATTTAATATTTTCAAGTAAATCAATATAATACACCAAATCAGTAAAACGAAAAATAAAAACCATACAATCATATCATAGGTGTGGGGAAAGCATTTGACAAGGTCCAGCAATGATTCATGATAAAAAAAAAAAACCCTCAACAAGAGGATAACTGAAAGATTTTTCTCAATATCATGAAGGCAACTTATTTATGGCAAAAATAAAAATGTGAAAAATTAAAAGCCTTTATTCTATGATATGGCATAAGGAAGGCTGCTCCTCTTGCCTATCGTGATGGATGTATTTCCCATAAAAAATAGGAAAGAAAAGGATATCAATAGGAAAGTAAGAAAAGTCAAGCTCTCACTGTTTGCAGATGAAAGTATATCATATTTAGAAAATCTTAAAGAATCTAACAAAAATCTTCTAGAAACAATATATTTGTGGGGCTGGAGAAATAGTACAGTGGTAGGACATTTGCACCATCCAGGACGAATGAAATAAAGTTAGCCTCTTTAACAAATGTTGGGTGAAAACTGGATTATTAAGTGTAAGAAATTAAAGCTGGATCTTTATCTCACAAACCACAAAAATCCACTCAAAAGTGGAACAAAATCTTGAGATTAGACTGAAATGCATTGAAGAAAACAGAACACTCCAAGACTCGGACCTCAAAAGAGTCTTCAGCAATATGATGCCAGTGGCAAAGGCTACAGAATCAAATCTGAATAAATGGGAATACACTAAATTATAAATTTATAAGTTATAAATTTATAAAAAATTATAAAATTTTATATTTACAAATTGCATTTCTGTATTGCAGAAGAAACAGTAAACTGAAAGACAAACAACTGAGAGGGAGATAATATCTCAATCAGCACATTAGATAATGGGCGATAGCTAGGAAATAGTACTCAAAAAGCTAACTGCTGGGGCCAGAGAGATAGCATGGAGGTATCTCCATGGGCATTTGCCTTGCAAGTAGAAGGATGGTGGTTCAAATCCTGGCATCTCATATGGTTCCCCGAGCCTGCCAGGAAAGATTTCTGAGCATAGAGCCAGGAGTAACCCCTGAGTGTTGCCGGCTGTGACCCAAAAACGAGGGAAAAAAAGAAAAGGCTAACTTCCCCAAACTTAAAAACCCCACCAAAAATTTAAGAGGAAATAAACAGATACCTTTCCTAGATTTACTTTTAAGAGGCAGTTCTCCCTTCACTTTATATTTTTGACTGTCATAAATTATCTGCACTTATAATGAAAGCTTTATCTCTAGACTTTCAATGTATTTCATTTGTCTTATTGCTATTATTCCCAAACAATGCTTCATTGATTACTACTGTTTCATTCATGTAGTTTAAATCTTGGGAACAAAATACCTCCTTTTTTTTTTAACTGCAAGAATAGTTGTAATAAAAATTTTTTTGGATGAGGAAGATAAGTCAGATCCTCATTTTGATCCTTAGCACTCAAGGCATAGCAGATATTTCTGAGGATAATTCTGAGTCAAGTATTAAATTGATTTAATTAATTAAATTGATTTAATGAATACTTCAGTAACATTAAATGTAATTCAGTAATAAGTGTCTGCTATTTTAAAGAGCACCTATTTTGAGATCCATGGTATTACCAGAAGTCTATCTTAAAGCAACAGATAATAAAATACAATTATGTAGATAATATGTACATTGTAGGTTATTTGTACTGAAATACTAAGAGTAATATCTGAAAAATATCAAATATTAAATCATGATACATTTAATACATAATAATAAACTATTACCATTAGAAAATAAGGACTTAAAATATTAGTACAGTACACTAAGGTAACTGACTTGCATATGGCTGACCTGGGTTTAATATACAGAACTCCATATGATCTCCGAAGCCCTACTAGGAATAAACCTTGAGTGTAGAGTTAGGAGTTAACCCTTCCAGTTGTGGAACCTCCCCCAAATATTTATTTATTTTTGTTTTTTGGGTCACACCCAGTGATGATCAGGGGTTACTCCTGGCTCTGTGCTTAGAAATCACTCCTGACTTGAGGGATATGGGATGCAAGAGGATTGAACCGAGGTCAGTCCTAGGTAAGCCATGTGCAATGCAAACACCCTATGACTGTGCCATCACTCAGCCCTTCCCCAAAATTTTAAAAATAAATGTCTGTAAACCATGTAGAAAAAATAAATTAATTTGTATTACATCATTTTTAATATGTCTATGTGTTTATATACTACAGCAAAATTTTAATACAAATTTCAGTATAAATATATTAATTTTCAATAAATTTTTACATAAGTTATCAAGCAAAAATAAATAAAACTAACTGAAAACAATATCATTGACTACATAAGTGTAAAATTTTTTCCCGAAGAATTGAATATCAAGATCCAGAGAGATAGTTTAGTGGGTTGTAAGCAGATTACATGTTTTTGATTCTCTGGCATCCTATACAAGTCTTAAGAACTGTCAGGAGTAACTCCTGTTTATAGAGCCAAAATTAACTCCTGAGCATCTCTAGTTTCTCCCCTGCCAAATAATTGACTATCAGTCGGATGATAGGATAAGATGTCTCAGGTACGGGGCCCAAGAGATAGCGCAATGGTAGGGTATTTGCCTTCCGTGCAGCTGACCCAAGAGGGAACGGGTTCGATTCCCGACATCCCATATGGTCCCCCAGCCTGCCAGGGGCAATTTCTGGGTGTGGCCCAGAGGCCAATCAATAAATAAAGCTTTGTTTAAAAAAATATGTCTCAGATCTAGCCATCTTTACAATAAACTTAAGGTAACTTATGCTAAATAAAATAAGGTAAAAATAAACAGATATTTAATATTTAAAATAAAAACATAATATAAAATTGATATAAAAATAACGTTAATTCAGAAACTCAATAAAAGTAATAGAAAAGTGAGGTGGATAGAAATGAATAGTCAGATCATTTTTGTGATATGGATAGTGCAGTGAATCTTAATCACATGAAAAACGTTCATCTAAACCACCGAGGATATAAAACTGAGGTTATAAAATATTGTAAACTAATACTTTGATATAATCAAAAAACAATATGTAGTTGAATAATATAATAATGAACAATGAGGAAAGGAAATTAAAATTGCATCATATACAATAAAATATTTAAAATAAATATAATAAAGGAGAAATATCATTAACAATATGAAACCATTATATTTTATAATATGAAACTTATAATTTTCATATAATTATAATTATAATATGAAGCCAATATAAAACAATTATACAACAATATAAACCATTAACAATGTCCCTAAGAATAGCAAAAGAGGTATGGTCTTTTTCCTGCATGCAGCTATATGCGGTTGTATCCTCAGCAGTGCATTTGGCCTGACAAGCAAAAACTCTAAGGGGTAACTCCTAAATACAAAGCCAAGAATAGCCTAAGTACCATTGGCTGTAGCCCCAAAGTACCCTTCACTGGCTGTAGCCCCCAGACACATCTAGACATTCCCAAAAATTAAATTAAAGAAACTAAAAGAGACTTCCATGTTCATGGACAATAACATTATAAATATTAAAGTGTTCCTGTTACTTAAGGACATGAAATATATTTTCTTTTAAAGCCTCCATCATTTTTTCTCACAAAAATATTTGGTGTAAAATTCATTCATGTAAATGAAATTTAATGACAAAAAAAAACAACCCTAACAAATAATAAAGAGGGGAGGAGGGTAGCTCAAAGGGTATAGAGTATATTTTTCACGTGCCACTCTGAGTTCAATATCTGGCAACACAACATAACCATCAGTTGGTGGCACTCAGCATCTTTGATGGTGAGGAGTAATATATTGTCAGTCCAACTGCTCTCCTAAGCCTAACTGCTGGTTAATTATTATCAAATGGAGTGTATCTGGGCCCTTGAATACCACTGGGGAGGCCATTCAACTACTAATGGGAATGTCTAAAGGTCCATCTTTTTTTGGAAAACAATATGAATAGCACTTTAAAAAAACCTAGAAATTGAATTATCCTATGATCCAGCAATACTACTCATAATAATGTACGATAGGGCCCCCAAAAACAATTCAGAAGGGCCCTGTGCATTCTGATGGCTACTGCAGCACTATTCACAATAGCCAGAATCTAGGAAAAACCCAAGTGCCCAAGAATAGGTGAGTAGCTAAAGAAACTGTAGAATACTATGCAGCTGTTAGGAAAATTAAGCCATGAAATTTTCTTATATATGGATTTTTATGGAGACTATTATAGTAATCAAAATGAGTCAGGAGAGAGGGATAGAGAGAATAATTGCACTAATTTGTGGGATATAGAAAGGATAGTATGGTATTACTATCCAAAGATAACAGAGATGAGAGCCAAGAGGATGAATCCATGGTAAGCAGCATGAAACAAATAGCAGGGGAGTGCAGTTAAGGCAGAGAAGGAATCATCGAGACATGATAGTTGTAAATGATCACTCTGTACAAGAACTGGATGCTGAAAGCAGGTGAAGTGATCAATAGATGTCATCCCTTAAATAAGACTATTACAAACCACAGTGTCTAAAGAAGAGAGGAAGAGGAAGATGAAGGGAGAGGAGGAAGAAGTGAAAGAGGAGGAGGAAGAAAAGGAGGAAGAAGAACAATAACAACAACACCACCAACAAGAAGAACAAAAATTTCTGCCACAGAGGCAGGCAGAGGAAAAAGCAAAGGGAGAGCAGGAGGGAAACTGGAGACATTCGTGGCAGGAAATGTGGACTGGTGGTGGGCGTTGTACACAGTATGACTTAAACTCAAATCATAAACAACTTTGTTATTGTGTATCTCATGGTGATTCAGTTAAATATTTCATTTATAAAAGAAATAAAAATAAAAAACATTCTAGAGATCTTATAAATCCTGATTTCAGAACATATTACAAAAATAGTATAATCAAAATGTTATGGCACTGACACTAAAATAAACATATATCAAATAACATAATCAGACTGAAAAGAATCCACTTTGCTAATAGACATTTAGTCTTCCAAAGTATACTAATACTCCACAATGGACAATAGGTATTTCTCCAGGTAGTGCCAGGAAAACTGCATATATACATATAAAAGAATGTAATTCAGCATTGTCTTACATTATACACAAGTCAACTTAAAATACATTAATTCAAATTTAGACCTAATATTATAGAATTCTTTGAGTATCCTTTGGTAATAAGCATGACAATGATTCCTTTGATCTGATACTAAAAGCACAGAACGAAAAATCAAATAGCTGAGTGGAATCACATAAAACTAAAATTCTTTTGGCAACAAAGAACAGAATTAAAAGAAAAGGATAGATAGCAGAAAGTATCTGAGCACCATAAAATGACATGAAATTAATATCCAAAATACTTAAGTTACTCAGTAAAATTACCTGATTAAAATGGATAAAGAATATGAATAGGTACTTCAAAATAGATAATATAGAACCAATAGACTTGTGAAGATATTCTTATATCTTATATCTATATAATCATAATTATTTTAAGAGACTCTTTTGGAAAATATAAATCAGAACTACAGTGAGCTCTACTCTCATACCTATTAAAATAGACATTGTAAAGCTTTCTTTTGGGGCCTCCCAATCTGTACTCAGGGGCAATGGGACAATTCCTGGTGACTTTTGACCAACTGACATTAGGTCTGTATTTGCATAGACTATGTGAAATAGTGCTTGCTAACTTATGTTAAAAATTTCTTGTTGAACATGGCTTACCCAATTTCTCTGAACTCACTTTTTCTCATAAAGTATTCAGTTCATGCATTTTCTCTGATCTCACAGATAAATTTCCCTTCATATATATATGTGTGTATATATATAAACTCTTGCCAATATATATTTTTCACTAGACATAAAAAATAAAAAAACTTTAGATATTAACAGTATTTGCACAAAGTGAACTTTTGGGGGTGATCTCTTAAACTACCATTTAAAAAGTTTCATAGGATTTCTATTTCATTATTTTTCTTACCTTTTGCAAGTATAGTACTGTTCCTTTAAGTACAGCATAAAAGGTTTTCCATCCTCTCTTTCCTCTTGGAGCTAGAAAGAAATATATGAATAACTTTATTTGACAGAATTAAGAACCATATGAAGAAACAAATGACCAACATTATATTTGAAAGTTGGTAGGCTATTAGCTATGCAAATTAAAACAATGTTAACAATTTTTTTGGTCATGCTGTATACAGGACAGTATTCTGAAGAAGTTTTCCATGAATAGTCTCATTTGGCCTCAGAATAACTAAGGTATTTTACAAAATGAAAGCATTAAGAATTAACCAGATACGCAAATAGTGTTCTAAGAAGCAGGAATCGTAACCAAATAGCATAGTTTCACAGCCTGAACTATATTAGAGATGCTGATGAGCCACAGACTTAAAAAGAAAACAATGTAAAATAGAAATGCAGATCAATCCAAGAAGATATTAAAAGTGTCATATACCAGAGACTCATGTAGAGACTATAGTTTTTCAAAGTTTTGGAAATCATAAGAAAAAGTTTCGGCATAGAAAGGATTCCCCTTGGCATTTCTCTAACAAGATCCTCAAATAGATTATACTTTATATAATTATTATTACTATGGCAACCTATAAGTACTTCTGATGAAGATCCTGACACATGTAAATGAATTTTCTGTCTAAATGTCTCTTTTACTCCTCTCCAAATAATCTAAGAGCAGGTAACAATAATTTTTAAAATTTATATAAGCTAAAAATGAATTAGGTTCCCATATCTATGTCTTCAAATGAATTAATTCTCCCCAAAGAGTTATATTCCTTTTCTTTATATTTTCTGGTAACAGAACATTTCTGTTAACTTTAAAAACTGGTGTCAGCATCTACCTACAGCTTTGTCATGACATCCTCAATGCTACCAGTACCTCAGTTCATGAGATGCCTACTTGCACTGAATTAGTAGCCCAGAGAGGCAGCTCGGGGAAAACAAAAGAACCCCAGATTACAGCCCTCAGCCCCAAAAATCCCCAGAGCAGTTTTGGGTGTCAGTGCCTGCCTGCAGTTTCATTGTGTCATCAACACTACTGTCAAGAAATCTAAAAAGCTAAAAATGTATTCCTAACTTCACCCTCAACTGCCCAAATTCTAAACAGGCTGCATTAATGTTTTATGAGAATTTTACACCTCTTACTTCGTCCTGAAGATAGAATATCCTCCTGAAAGTACACAAACTTGTGATATCCGTAGTTAGATTAGGGATTTAAACACTAAGAGCATTCTCATGGGAGTGAAGTATGAAAATTAACCTCAAATAACAACAGACACTGCAAGGAAGCTGCATAAAAACTCACCAAGCCCAGGATCAAAGATAATAGCTCAAAAACTCTGCCAACAATGAGCTTTATTACCTTTTCAGATAAAGGTTTTTTTTTAATTTAATTTTTTGCTTTTTGGGCCAAACCTGGTGATGCTCAGGGGTTCCTCCTGGCTATGTGTTCAGAAATCACTCCTGGCTTGGGATGCCAGGGGATGGAACCTTGGTTTGTCCTAGGCTAACACATGCAAGGCAGACACCTTATAGCTTGCACCACCACTCCGGCCCCTCAGATAAAGAACAACATATTTGAAAGCTTAATGAAGTCAAAGAAATAATGGTCATGTACAAGAAAGCATAAATGCAGAAATGATAAAACTAAAATCAGAAGTGATAGTACTGCAATAGTATATAGTAGGCGAAATTAAAAAAAAAGTAGAAGACCTCAAAATCAGAGTAACAACTAAGGAAAAAAATATATATGCATATAAAAATTGTGTGTGCTAGGGTCAAACTCAAATTTCAATTATCTAAGGCACACACTTCACCACTGAGGTATATCCCTGACCTCTTCATAATCTTTGTAAGGTGCAACCAAGAGGGAACCATGTATCATTTTATACATAATCATATATTTATATCAGAATATATGTACATTATAATAAATTATTACATATTTCATAAATGCCAAACTCTGATGCTATTCATGTGAGAACAGGAACAATAGGATTAAAGGTAAAAGGGTGTATTGCTTCCACTGAAATGCAGAAAAGGTGTTTTTCAGCCAAGAGTTAAATTTATTATCACCTACCCAGCCACAATTAGGTAATTCTTTGGTATATATTCCTTGGTATATAATTCCTTGGCATTTCAGTATACTTGCTATTTTGTTTCCCAATGTGGATTGTTCATTCACACAAAAGCACTGGCTAATGCTATGAAGAATCCTAAAAATTGAAAGAATGTAGGTTCTAAAATGTGAGGCTTTCCCAAAAATTCAAGCACTAGTTTAGTGGCATCTTTGCTATTTATTTAGTATATCTACAAATATATTTTAACTAGTAAAGTATAAATTTCTTATTTATGAATCCAGGTATATGTTCACAACACCCTCCCCAATTCATTACTATTTTAAGTATGCTAGAATCAAATTCTAGAGATTTATCTGACTGAAATGTTACTTTGTTATCTCAGATATTTAAAAATAATTTAAATAATTCTTTAATTTAATCATCACGAGAAACAGTCATAAACTTGTTTATGATTGTGTTTCAGTCATATAGTAGCCAACACCCTTCCCTCGTGCATATTTTCTGCCATCAATGTCCCCAATTTCCCTTCCATTTTCCTTTCTTCCTTCCCTTGTGCCTGTCTCTATGGCATACATTTTCCTCCTCCCTTTCTTCCCTTTTTCTTTTAGACTTTGTGGTTTGCCATACTGTTACTGAGAAGTATCATGCATATCAAGTTTTCACCTTTCAGCACTTAGTTCTTGTACAGAATGATCATGTCCAATTATTGTCAGAATGGTCCCTTCTCTGACCTACTGCACTTCCCCACTATTTTTGGTAAACTTCTTTCCATGGACTGGTCCTTCTGATCCTTGTCTCTATTGTTTTTTAGATATTATTACTATACTAACTTCTTATATATACCAGAAAAAGTGTGAACATTCTATTTCTTATGCATGGATGGATATGGACAGTACTATGCTGAGTGAAATGAGTCAGAGGGAAAGGGAGAGACATAATATTATCACCTTGTTTGTTTTTTTTTTTTTTTTGGTTTTTGGACCACACCCAGTGACGCTCAGGAGTTACTCCTGGCTATGCGCTCAGAAGTCACTCCTGGCAGGCACTGGGGACCATATGGGAACCGGGGGATCGAACTGTGGTCCGTCCTAGGCCAGGCAGCAGGCACCTTACCTCCTGCGCCACCTCCCGGCTCCCATCACCTTGGGTTTTAAACCTATACATATATTCTACTTTTTTTGTCTCTCTCAGAAGTAAAAACAGTCTTGTTTCTGGTCAATTCCAATTTTATTGTTTTAATTTTAACGAAACAACCAACACTGCTTAGAACACATTAACTTAGAAGAAAGTAGGCAATATGCTATGAAAGTGCTGCTCTAAATGCCTCTATAGGTATTAACATTTGATTCACCATAAGGTTAAAATGTTAATACTTCAGGCCAAAGTGGTGGTGCAAGGGGTAAGGCATCTGCCTTGCCTGTGCTATCCTAGAACGAATCACAGTTTGATCCGCTGACCTCCCATATAATCCTCCAAGCCAGGAACAATTTATAAGTGCATAGCCAGGAAGAACCCCTGATCATCACCAGGGTGGCTCAAAAACCAAAAAAAAAAAATGATAGCACTTATACTACTCTAATTTTTCATATGAGATCATGGAATTGCAGATAAGCAGAGTGTAGGGTAAAGGGACTACTGTGTTTAAGAAAGGCTTTCCGAAGAGAGGCTCTTCAAGGTAGGTTCATTTGTTTTGATAGTTATACACAATGAGTGAGGAGCACTATTCCTCATAAAAATGGCTGCAGACTGGTTTAAAATAATTTCACTGAAAAGATACTATTAAACATAAGACTAGAAAATAAATCACAACTGTAGTCATATAACATAATAAAAGGACAAATTAGGGGCCGGAGAGATAACACAGCAGTAGGGCATTTGCATTGCAAGCAGCTAATCCAGGTGGACAGTGATTCGAATCCCAGCATCCCATGTGGTCCACTGAGCCTGCCAGGAGTGATTTCTGAGCCTGGAATAACTCCTGAGTACCACCAGGTGTAACCCAAAAATAAAAAATAAATAAAAAATAAGGGTCCGCAAAGATAGCATGGAGGTAGGGTGTTTGCCTTGCATGCAGAAGGATGGTGGTTCGAATCCCGGCATCCCATATGGTCCCCCAAGCCTGCCAGGAGTGATTTCTGAGCATAGAGCCAGGAGTAACCCCTGAGTGCTGCCAGGTGTGACCCCAAAACAAAACAAAACAAAAAATAAACTAAAATAAAAGGACAAGTTAGTGGAAATATTGATTCTTAATCCAATATATTTTACTTAAAATAAAAGGATGATTAGTGGGTAATATACTTTAATAAAAGATAGAATTTTATTATTGGTTAACTTTCATGGGTATATTTTTTGTTTATTCTGTTTTGTTTTGGGGTTACACCAGCAGCGCTCAGGAGTTACCTCTGGCTCTATACTCAGAAATCGCTCCTGGCAGGCTCCAGGGACCATATGGGATGCCAGGATTTGAACCACCATCCCTTCAAACCACTGTCCTTCTGCACGCAGGGCAAAACCTTACCTCCATTCTATCGCTCTGGTCCCCAAAGATACTTTTAAAGAAATTAGTTATCAAAATAGAAAGCAAAATAGCATCAACCACAGAAATTTGAACATATTTTAGGAATTAAAAAATACTGTTTTCATTTTGTTCCAGGGTTTTTCTTCACCAGTTATAAATTTTGGTTACAATCAGTAAAATCAAATGTAATAAGAGAAGGGACAAGAAAATATGAAATATATTTACCCAAGTATCCTGATACAAAAATACAACTAAAAATAAGTTAGGTAGTCAGGGAGATCCTTGACAGCAAAAGTCAGAAAGCCATAATACAATGAAATAATAATACAATAGAAAAACACCAAGCCATAAGGCCAAACTATGTTTGAAGAGACAAGATATATGCTTAAAGATATAAAAAAGATTAATGCTGTGACAAGTTCATAGCAAATGCAAATTCTATAATGTCAGTCACTCCATACAAATGATAAGGTAATGAGAGGAAGAGAGCACAAGAGCAGAAAATTCTCCTGGAAAAGTTCCTAGCAAGGATCATTAAACAGGTCTGAGACACAAATGTAATCAGCTCCCCAAAAAGAGGTCACTTCAATTCTAGTGTTGCAATTACCTCTAATTCAGGATGCATATTTATTCCTTTTACTTCATGGCAATTCATGTTGTGGTGGCCAGTGACATTAAGGGTCTAATTTCCCCTACTTTTGTGAAGCTCCCCTCTTTCTTCAGAGAAGCCTAAATTCTCAGAACTATTATTCACCCTTTAAAATACTTGCAATAAAGTAATCAAATTTGCTTGTACTTGGATGAATATGGAGATTATTATGATGAGTGAAATGAGTCAGAGGGAGAGACAGAGAATAATCATAATTATTTGTGGGATATAAGAAGATAAAAGATAAAAAAAATATCCAGAAAGAATAGAGATGAGGATTGGAGGATCAGTCCATGATAGGAAGGTTGTCACAAAAAGCAGTAAGTTCAGTCAGGGTAGAGAGTGGTCCACTATAATAATGATACTTGGAACTGATCATTCTCTACCAAAACTAGGTGCTGAAAAGAGCTAAAATGATATGCATGGAATCCTTCATTAACAATAGTGAAAACCACAGTGTCAAAGAGAAAAAGACAGAGACAGAGGGACAGAGAGAAATAGAGAGAGAGAGAGAGAAAGAGAGAGAGACTGGGGAAGCTGGTAGTGGAACAAGGGGATTATTGAAGGCTGTGATACATACATTATATGACAGAAACTCAACAATGAACAGTTTTGTAACTATGAAATAAATTAATTATAAAAATGAAACATATTTTGCTTCATGATATGTCCTGTCCAGAAATTCATTATTTTGTGATTAAAACAGATGGGCATATGAGTTTTTATGAAGTAATAAAAGAAGATGACATTAAAGAAGCTTTCCTCTCTTAAATTTGTACAAGGCTTTGGGAAGTACTACCATTTTAATGATCGATTAGCAAGGCATATGTGTTCATTTCCTTTGTCCTCTTTTTATTTCTTAAGGCAATGTTTTGTAGTTTTCTTTGTTAAGGTCATTCACCATTTTAGTTAAGTTGACTCTGAAGTACCTGGTTTTTTGAGGGACAATTATGAGTGGGGGATTGTTTTAATGTCTCTTTTGTTTTTCATTATTTGTATGTAGAAAAATCCATTGATTGTTGCATATTGATTTTGAAGCCAGTCACTTTCCTATACAAATCTATTGTTTCTTGAAGATTCTGGTAGAGTCTCTAGGATAATACAAATATCGTATCATGTCATCTTCAACTTTACTTCTCCCTTTTCTATATGTATGCTCTTGATATCATTTTCTTGCCTAAGTGCAAGTACTCCTAATACCATACTGAATTGAAAGGGTGAGAGGGGACAACCTTGTTTTGCACCATATCTCAGAGGAAAGGCTTTTAGTTTTTCCCCACTGAGAGTAATGTTTGTCATGGGTTTGTTGTAGATTACTTTGAAATATATAGAGGAAAATTTCTTCCATTCCTATCTTGTTGAGTTTTTTTCATAAATGGGTGCTAGAACTTTTAAAATGTTTTCTCTGCATATGATATGATTCTATGATTTCCTCTTTCTTTTTATGGTATGGTGCGTTATATTGATTGAATTGAGAAAGTTAAACAACCTCTGCATAACTGGAATGAATTCTACTTGGTCATGGTGTATAACCTTCTTCAAAAGTATTTTGTTGAGGATCTTTGCATTTATGTTCATTAGTGATATTGGCTTAAAATAGTCTTTTTTGGGGGTATCTTTATCATCTACTTTTTTTTGTTTGTTTGTTTTTTGTTTTTGGGTCACACCCGGCAGTGCTCAGGGGTTACTCCTGGCTCTATGCTCAGAAATTGCTCCTGGCAGGCACGGGGGACCATATGGGGCACCGGGATTCGAACCGATGACCTTTTGCATGAAAGGCAAACGCCTTACCTCCATGCTATCTCCTGGGCCCCTATCATCTACTTTTATTATCAGGTTGATGTTCTCTTAAAAAAACTCTTGAGATTTTTTCTCTTTCTTCAATTTTCTGGAAGAGCCTAAAGAGTATTAGCAGTAGATTTTCTTTCAAGGATTGTGAGAATTCATTAGTTCATTCATCTATGCCTGAGCTTTTTTTCTTGGGAAGATATTTGATTACCTTTTCAATTTACTCAGTAATGATAGGTCTGTTCAGTTATTCCAGATCATATTGGTTAACCCTGGGCAATTATAAGAGTTTAAGAATTTATCCTTTTTTTTCCAGGTTCTCTTGTTTTGTGGCATAAAGATTCTCAAATAATCACAAATTATCTTTTGAATATTTGTAGTACAGGTAGTGAATATCCATTTACATTTTTTTCTCTTCCTTCTCTTCCCTCCATTTTCATTTTGATTTTAAGTTATTCTCTTTGTGAGTATTGCTAATAGTTTATTGATATTGTTTATTTTTCAAATAACCAGCTTTCCCTTTCATTGATCATTTGGATTGTTTTTTGGGTGTTTAGTACATTATTTTCTGCCCTGTTTTATTATTTAATTCAGCAACATATATTTATGGCTCAATTTTGGTAAATTTCTGATTTCTTAAGCTGTGCCACTAAGTTATTTATGTATGCCTTTATTTCTTTCTGATGAATGCTTGCAAAGCTCTACATTTCCTCTTCATACTGCTTTTTCTATGACCCACAAATTATGAAAATAAATGTCTTCATTCTCATTTGCTTCTAGGAGTCTTTTGATTTCCTATTTATTTCATCTCTGACCCATAGGTTGTTCAGTAATGAGCAGTTTATTTCCAAGTGTTAAAGTTATTTCCCCATTCCTGTTCATAATTCATTTCTATTTCTAGTGCATAGTGATTGGAGAAGATAGTTGATACAGTGTCTCTTTTCTGGATTTAAAGGAGGTATATTTTATGGGTCAGCTTGTAGTCTATCTTGGAGAATGTCCCATGTGATTTGGAAAAGAATGTATTCAGCTCTGCAGATGAAAAACCCTTTCTGTGTAATTTTCCTTTTTGATCTTACTGCTTTTCTATCTCTATCTGTGATTTTCAACATCATGACTAGGATGGACACTGGAGTGCTTTTACTTGGTTCTCTTTTTAGTTGGTTCTCTGTAGATCTCCAGAATGTCGTTGCATGCACTATTCAGTTCTGGGAACTTCTCAGCAATGATGTCTTTGATTGATGTTTCTTCATAGAGGTTGTCTTTATGTTATTCATATTGAACTTATTTTAATGGTCTATTGTCTGTTCCCTTATTTTGAGGATATATTTCATCTTCTGTTCATTTATTTTAAGGCTATTATCCAACATCTGTTGTATAAAGGTTAATATAGCTCATCCTCCGCTCACTCATTGTGTTCTCACAGCTGTACTCAGTTGGTGAGGACTTCTAGTGAGTTTTACCGAGTTTTTCATTCCTTTCATTTCTGTTTGAAGTTTTCTCATTTCTTCTCTCATAACCCCTTGAGTCAAATTGGCTGTTTGTTTCGGGGTTTCCTTTGAGTATTTTTAATCTCCTCAGAGTTCCTCTCTGAAATCCTGTCAGAGATGCTATAAGGTGGCTAATGTTAGCTGAGTCCTCAGAACAACCATTTTCATTCAATGAACATGGTGGCATTTTGTGTTGTTTTCCAATGTGACCTTTTCTGTGTTATGGTGCTTTTATGTTTCTTTTCTGGGCTTATTGAGAAGAAATGCATAGCCATGGTATGGAATGACCTTGCTTCTTTCATGTTGTGCTGGTTCCGCCTATAGTGGAGCAGGCTGTGATATCCTGGTTTAATTTTTTGATACTGTCATACTGTACTTGTTCCATCTCTACAATGAGGTTAAGCTGGACCTGGTTACATTCCATCATCCCCTCTAGTTATACTTGTCCCACCTCCCTGTGACAGGGGTTGGGCTGGTCAAAGTTACCATTCTGTGATCCCCTCCTGGAGAGCTGGTCCCATCTTTCTGTGGTCCAGGCTTGGCTTGATTTGTTTAGCTCCCTGGGATCCCATTAACAGTTCTGTTCCTGACTCTCTTTGGCATGGGCATGGCTAGTTTTGGTTATTTTTCCAGGATTTTCTCTCGGCCATCACCTCTCTGAGATGTGTGCTGTGCTGCACCCTTAGAAAAATTCTTATATATCATTTATTTAACTAATGATTTTTACTCATTTTTGTCTTCTATTCTTCAGGGATTCTGATGAATCTTATACTTTTATTAAACTAATATAGTTCTATGAATGCTGAATACCTTCCAACTTTTTGTGTGTTTTATTTTAAATAGAAGGTTTCCTACATCTTATCTTGAAGAATACTGATTTTTCTCTCACCTGGAAATATTTTTGCTGTTCATACCATCTACTGATGTGATTTTTTAAATTTAACATCTTCATTTTTGTCACTTCTGCTTATAATTTTTCATTTTTGCTCCCTTTTTTATTTGCTTTGATTTATTTAAGTTTCATAAATATCAAGTCACTAAAATCATTTACTAAGTATTTACAGACCTGGTTGGTTGTTACTGGCAGAATCATTTAGGCAATTATTTTAATTAAGTTTTGTGGGCTTCCACTGAGAGTTTGAAGTACCTATCATGTCTGCTTTGTCCCTGTGCTGAGGTGCACCTTTGTAGTGAATCCCACTGGGAGTCTCTGAGAAACTATTTTGGGTATCTCTCTTTTCCTTCCCTATGAAATTCAATGACTGATAGCAAGTATATGTGCAGTAGTAACAAGTAATGAGTAGACTTGTTCAAGATACAATTAATCACTGCAGGTAGGAGATCTCCAGGAAGAATCAACTGTCAAAGACATCATCAAAGAGATACTACCAGAGTTAAAGACAACATGCTAACAAATCCTGCATGCCCGAAGAGTACCAACTAAAAGAGACCTAAAGAAAAAGATCCCAAGACACATCCTCGTTACAATGACAAATCCCACAGATAGAGATAAAATAATGAAAGCAGCAAGATCAAAAAGGGAAATTACATTCAAAGGAGCATCCCTGAGACTCACAGCAGACATGTCACAAGAAACTCTAAAGGCCAGAAGACAGTGATGGGATATTGTGACAAGACTGAATGAAATGAATGCCTCACCGAGAATACTGCACCCAGCCCGACTCACGTTCAGATTTGAAGGAAAAATACATAGTTTCATGGATAAACAATAGCTCAGAAACTTCACAGATGATAAACCAGTCTTATACGAAAAACTAACAGGTCTACTCTAAGACAAGAGAGACCAACAAACATAGCAAACTTATCTACAAAGATGACATTAAATCGTATGCTGATGAATCCTTGAATTTCTTACATGTTCCTATCAACACTGTTATGATATTTTACCCAGTTCTCAAGGCTCATTTTCATTTCAAAGTTTCATTGCTTGAGGACAGAGTAAATACTATTTCTACCGTCTTAATTTTATGATTTGGTATCCAAGCACGTGGTCTATCTTCGAGAATGTTCCAAGTGCATTGGAAAAAAATGTCTACTCAAATCATTAGGATGAAGAGTCCTACACATGTCTGTTAGATTCATTTCTTTTCTTCCATTTTTAATGCTAATGTTTTCAATACTGAGATTTTGCCTTGCTGATCTAGCCTCAGTACAGAGGAATATCAAAATCTCCAAATACAACTATACTGTTATCAATATCTTTCTTCACATCTATTAGCAATTTATTTAAATCTTTGATGGTTCTTATTTAGGTGCATATATGCTCTTCAGTTTTGTCTTTTCTGATTTCAGTCTTCTCATTTCCACTCTCATAATTTCTTGCATTTTATTTATTGACTATAACATTGTTTCTTTGAGCTTAAGAATATTTATTGGGGGCCGGGAAGGTGGTGCTAAAGGTAAGGTGTCTGCCTTGCAAGTGCTAGCATAGGACGAACCACGGTTCGATCCCCCTGCATCACATATAGTCCCCCCCAAGCCAGGAGAGATTTCTGAGCTCATAGCCAGGAGTAACCCCTGAGCGTCAAACAGGTGTGGTCCAAAAACCAAAACAAAAAGAATATTTATTATTATTATTATTATTATTATTATTATTATTATTATTATTATAGCTCTAAAGTCCCAATTATAAGGGCTGGAGAGACAGTCAATGGGTAGGGGAACCCCAAATTATTCTTATGAGCACTGGGCTTATTAGGCTTCTGTGTTTCACAATTATCATTGTTGTTCTCTGAAGGCTATGAATGAGGCTCTGGTTTTGTATTTCCCACTGTCTCATCCTGGTCCTTTTGTCCACTTCTTGGAGTTAAAGTTTTGAGTTTCCAAAACTTTGGAACTTTTTGCCTTTTGCTAATATTAAGAAGTTGGGTGTATGTGAATGGGTACTATATCTTATAATTGTCTAGTTCCACCCAATATTAGGCAGCCTTGGTCTGAGAATTATCCCAAAATGTCTCAGCCAGGTTTTGAGTATGTGTAATAAGCCTCTGTCTATAGGCTTATGACCTCTACTAGTCTTCTCCTTCCTCCAGTACTGTAATCATAGCATTGGTAATTCATCTGTTTCTTCTGTGCAAAATTTATCTAGGATGTTTCATATATATATATATATATATATATATATGTATGTATATATATATATACACACACATCATGCTTTATACTGCATTTCTATGCTAGATTCCTTTCAGAACTAAATGCTATTTCTGCTCTTATCATTTCATGCCCCAGCACATGTCCTATAAATAGTTGGGCTTTTTCAGCCAACTTGGTCCTGCCTCACAAGTATATATAACATATACTTATAAACATATATATTATATATATATACTTAGCATACATCATTCTTTTTTTTACTTTTATTGAGTAGTTTTTTATATTAATATTTTAATAAATTAATTTTTATATAAATTATTTTATATATTTCTTACTGTTGATGGAGCAGATAGAATAGAACTAGTAAGAGAAAGCCTATGAAAAGAATGGATGCTACCAGAATATTTTAACCTTGGGTAAGCAAGTTAGCTAGAAATGGCATGAGGGCCCAAAATAAGTACCTAATTAAAAGTAAAAGTTTCTTTATGTTTGATGCTGATGGAACTCAATCCTTGGAGATAGTGTGTGTAATGACTGAGAACAGAAAGATGAATATATGTGGTTTGTGTACCAAAAACTCTTAATGAAAATTGTCTGATAACTTGTTGAATTATTTCCTCTTATAATAACATTCAATAATTCTATAAGTATTTTAAAACAATTTTCTTTATTTCCCTGCTTTGTCTTTGAAATTTTTTTTTATTATTCTAGTTACTGAAAATTCAGTCTTTTGGCCTACCAAGAAATATCCAGGAAGTTAGGGATCTTAATCATATTCTTTGACTTCTTCTGTATATTACTATATCAAAATTCTTTGTTGAAGGCAAGAATAATAAAGATAAAAAGAATAGTTTCAGGGTCCAAAGAGATAACACAGTGTAGGGTGTTTGCCTTGCTCACAACCAACCCAGGATGCACGGTGGTTCGATTCCTGACATCCCAAATGGTCCCCTGGGACTGCCAGTGGTGATTTCTGACTACAGAGCTAGGACTAACTCCTGAATGTCAACCACCCCCCAAAATAAAAAAGAATAATTTTTAAAAAGCTTTCTATTTCTGAAACTTTTATAATTATCCTGGAGAAGAACTAGATGCCTAGGATTCCTACATAGGGTAGAGTTTATAAAACCTCATGAGCACTTCACTAGATGAACAGTATCTATTTCACATGAATTCACCCTGTATTTTTGAGTATTAGGGCAAAATACACTTAAAAATTAAAGAAACAAATGATGCTTACTCTTTTTTCCATCCATGTCTGCATGGATTTTCCTAGCCAAGAATCCACTCTTGTATACAGTAGCATTGGGATCATAAGGAATGTCTAAGAAGGGGTTGGTAGTACTCCCAATACGAGTGATGGTCTTTGGATGTGTTCCATTAGCCTTCTCATCGGTACCCTCCGTTGGCGACTTTTTTTTCTCTTCATCATCTCTAAAAGAGAGAAAATACACATAAACACAAAAAGTGAACACCTACTGTATGAACATACTTATTTAGGGTAATCAACTTCCAAATTTTCTAATGACCTATTTGTCTTAATAACAATGAAAAAGATAACATCACTTATTGTTTCCTTCATGTAACATATTAATATATATTATAATACTAAAGATTACTATCAGTATTATATATTACCAATAATAGAAGTTACTTAGAGATTTTATAGAAATATTATAGTCATAGATTTAAAATAAAATAATACTGAAGAAATTATTATAAAAATCTCTAAAGCTTCAGTTATTTAGTCATAAAACTGCCTTCATATTTGTCTTCTTTAAAGTATGAGATGGTATTTGATAAGTGTGAGTTGTAGGAAAATAACACTTGGTACATAGACTTCTATAATTTGTTTAAATTTCATAATGCTAGAAAAGATAGTTAATAAGTGCATATGAGACAATGACCCTATGCTCCTTAATGCTAACATCATCTTAACATATTTTAATTTTATTACTCTGTTAATTTATGTATAATTTTATTGAAGTTATGTGATTTACAAATTTCTGTACTGATTTCATAATGCAGTACACTTCCATTATGATGACCATAAGAGTGTTAAAAACCACTTAGCACTTTCTCATAGTCCCTCTTCATCAATTCACAGTTCTCTGGAATCTCAGAAACTGTTTCCATTGTAGTTTTCTGGTTTGCTTCCCTTTTTATTTAACTTCTAATAAGTTTTAAATTGAATAAGCATGATATAGTTACAAAATTAGTTTCATTAATATAATACGCAACACCCATCTCTTCACCAGTGCACACTGCCCGCACATTTGTCCTAGTTTCCTCCTTCTCCCCAGTACCCTTCCACTTGCCTGCCTCTTATGGAAGACATTCTCTCTCTCTCTCTCTCTCTCATTCTCTCTTTTCCATTTTTTCCTTTTAGACATAGTGGTTTGCAATATTGTTACTGAATGAGTATCATGCATATCACTTTATCTCATTTCTGCTCCCAGTTCTTGTCCAGATTAATCATTTCCAGTATCACTGTCATAGTAGCCTTTTCTCTGTCCTAAATGCACTGCCTGTTATTTTTTTTTCAGTAAAACAAAATTATGAAGTTTTATTTTATTTATCCAAGAGCACAAGAGAACAGTTGCAGTTTATTCTTTGACTAAAGCTTTACTTTCATCTCATATTCCTTAACATGTTTACACATTCCAAGCAGGTATAATCCCATCAAATTAAGAATAAAAAGAGAAGCTAGTGCTAAACTATTGTCCCTTGACATTCCTTCTCCATTATCAAGAGCTTACATTCATCATAAATTTTCTGTATAAAGGAATATTTACAATGTCACCTCTTATCTTTCCAGTCCCCTGAAATAAGTGAATCATTAGCAAATATAAACCTTTATCCTGGTGTCAAGAACATAGTGGTAAAGTATTCCTAATTGCACACACCCATTTTTCAGATTCCCGTGGTCTTAGTGATCTTCTTTTTTTTTTTCAGTTTTTTTTCTTAATATAATTTTTTATTTTAAAACATGTTGGGTTACATATCGTTGACAATCATATTTTAGGTACAAATAAACA